>MJUT01022359.1:268898-280922 GCA_002080005.1 Gigantidas platifrons
GACAGATTTGTTTTATACAGGATTCCAGTTTATTCAGGGTTCAGTTTAGACAGATTTGTTTTATACAGGATTCCAGTTTATTCAGGGTTCAGTTTAGACAGATTTGTTTTATACAGGATTCCAGTTTATTCAGGGTTCAGTTTAGACAGATTTGTTTTATACAGGATTCCAGTTTATTCAGGGTTCAGTTTAGACAGGTTACAATGTATATTTCAGATAAAACCACTTAATTTCAAAAAGTTCTCCTGAAGTCATTTCTAATAGCTGATTTCTTAAGTTTTCCATCTTTAAATGTAGAATTAATATTTAAAGAGTTTATTTTAATATTTACATATAATTCTTTTTGAACTTTTATTTACAAACATTTATGATTTAATGACAAATGTAAATTCTCGATGTCACAATTTTCTATGATAAACTAGGCGTTTAAATCATATTTTAAGAAAATGAAGAAATAAAATTATATGAATATTATTAGAAGAAGAAACTATATTTATTTCTGCTTTTAATTTTGAAAATTTAATGAAAATCAAGTAAGAAATGACTTGACAGATTTTTTTTCTTCACAAATTATATGCATATTTTTTTTATATGAAATATATATAGGGAAATATTTTAGTGAGGAGAGACTAACAAGGGTTTAAAACTTCTATACATAATATCAGTGATTGTTTACTATCTGCTTTTTGTAGAATTAGACAAATATAAGTTGAATTTGTTTTCAAAGTGGCGAAACTGTTGGCATGATTTTTGTGATAGTCCGATCTCATATACGTATATTTCAAATAAGGCAATTTCTCTGATGTCTCAAAAGTAAAAAAAATATCAATTTTAGCATCTTGCAGATTAATTTTTCTCACCCCTTGGATAAAGTAGTCCGTTAATTTAGGTGAAAAAGATTTGTCTATCTTACCACGGCTCCAGGGTAAGACAAACTACACACCATTTTTCCCACAAAATTGTTTTCCATTGTGGAATTAAATTGTCGATTTATAGTGTCTTGGCAGTATTTTAAATGTATTTCACAATAAAATACAATGTATTTGATAAATATATTAGAGGACAGTAGTATAAATATATTAGAGGACGGTAGTATAAATATATTAGAGGACGGTAGTATAAATGCTACTACAACAGCAATAAATGTATGTAAAAAAAAAGTTATTTGACGTTGGTCAAAGGGAGGTAATTTTTTTTATTTAAGTTAGTTACCTAACAAGAGAGAGCACTCTATATTTTCTCAACGTAAACAAATATTGACACATTAGAAAGAGATGAGAAAAAGAGGCAAACATCGTAAAAGGTGCAAGATTTTGTTATTGTAGAATCTATCACAAGTTTGTTAACTTTATTATTTTGAACATCTTTAAAGTTGTAAAACAAAAATCTTGTTTTATTTTATTATGTGGCATTTTGGTCCTGTGATACGGTTCACAAATTAATGCGCCAAACTACACAAAAAGTAAACAAACATTGACACGGTAGAAAGGGGTGAGAAAAAGAGTCAAACACCGTAAAAGGTGCAAGATAGTAAAATCTGTGACACCCTCGGGTAAGATTTAAATCGTATCAGACTCGGACAAGCCTCGTCCAATACCATTTAAATCTTACCCTCAAGTGTCACAGATTTTACTATCTTGCACCTCTCCCAGTGTTAGACCCTATATACCTTGAATAACTCAAATACCTGGATATTTCAAAATGAAGTCATCTGTCACTTAGATGAGGTTCCATTGTATTTAAGTGTGGTTTCCGAATCCTTTGAGGTTGGGTAAAAAATATGGTATCGGATGTACTACATTAGCATTGATTTCTTAAATGGTATATTTGTCATCTTCGATTTTCCAAAATACAATTATACAGGAATTTGTTTAATTTACAGGAGGAAATTGACAAGTTTAAAGAAGAGTACATATATTCTGACATAATGAAGACAGAGAAAGAAGAAAAAGTGTATCCTATTAGAACATTAAAATTTGATTCATAAAAATAATTTGACACGCAACATGTTCCGTAAACTTTCTACCAGTCCTTTTTCTTAGCAATAATCCCTTCAAAAAATTGTGCATGCATGGTAAATGTGTACATTTATAATACATGTGTGAAGATAAAATATTTGTATAAGTGTATAAAATTTGTGTATATGTATAATATTTGTTGATATGCATAGTACGTGTATTTATTAATGATACTTGTTAAACACTATTAACTATAATTTTGAATTTGTCAACGACTTGGATCTTGTAGATTTGTCATTTATTATATAGATAGGTGTGAAATATGGAGATTTATCCGTGAAATAAATTCCGATATTTCACATGTGAAATATCCGTTTTTTCCCACCAGAACTACTTTTAGACAACTTTAAGTGTAGTGGTTACGTCCCTTGTTGTGTTACGGTGAATGCACACATGCTTGTAAACTGAAACAATTAAACAAATGAAAATAAAGATTTAGTACTTTTATTAATTATTTTAATTGAATCATTTTATTTATACATTAAAATCAAACACTTGCTTATTCTAAATCGAATCATTTCACTAGCATAACACAACAGATTTAAATATAAACAAACAACGGCAATGTTAAAAGTGCATTGTAGATTGTCAGTTTCCTAATTCCTTTCACCACCCCTTTTTTGAATGAAAAATCGTCTGCTTTGAACAATCTTAAAATTAAAAAAAAAAAAAAACAATGTCTGATCATTTTGATGCATATATGGCAGCTGTAGTCTCCAAATTTTTAGAAGAAAATGATTTTGACTTTGAAAATGTGGAAATGCCAGAATTTAATATTCTATATGTCCAAACAAATGTTGCAAATTCCAATGGCAATACAAATGAAAATGTATATCAAACTAAAGCCCAGACGGGTAGATTTCAGAACGTTTCATTTGAGGACATTGATTCATTCCTTAGTTCGAATTTTGTTACATATGAAATACACACGACTCGGACAATAATAACACATCGTGCCTGGGTCCTCAGATAAATCGGACTGACATGAGTCACAATTGCAATGAATTTTTCCACAACAACTTTACAAATCCGCCCATATTCAAATAAAATTCAGAAACTCGTCCTTCATTTAAATTTCCAATTTTTTTCATCGAAGCGACAACACTTGACTTGTTTGAATGTGCGGCCATATTGATTACACACTATCATTGCTCGTAGATTCATATGCGTGGAATGAAATATACAAATTAAATAAAATAATATAAACTAAATTTTGGAAGTCTATATAATAAACAGTATAACTAATCATAGATTTTGAATATCAAAATAAGACCACACGTGACCGAATACGCATTAAGGATTAAACTCGTGGACGGAACAAGTTCCGCCCACTCGTTTAATCCTTATGCATACTTCGGTCGCTCGTGGTCTTATTTTGATATTCAAAATCTATGATTAGTTATACTATATATATTTAAACTTGACTATTTCTATGACAAGTTCTCATAGATTTATCATATATTTAACCTTGACTTTGATCTTGTAGATTCATCAGATATTAAACTTTTTTTTAAACTTTTAACCTTGAATTTTTCAATGACAAGATCTTGCAGATTTATCAGATATTTAATCTTGATTTTTTTCTATGACAAGCTCTCATAGATTTATCAGATATTTAACCTTTAACCTTCTAAAGTATGATGCAGTGGCTTGGTACCTTACAGAATCATCAGTTTGACGTGTGTGAGAACGAGGAAGAGAGGAATCAATTTCATGCACATAAGAGGTTTCTTAAAAAATGTAAAGACAACGTAAGTTTAGATTATTTTATGTAAGAAATGTACTAAGCTAGTATCTGTAAAAAAATGAAGCTGTCATATATAACCTCCCTTGTTTTTGGTCAGGGAGATTTTCATACCATATTAAATTTTAACTCTCTGCAAAATATTAACGCATGAATGTCATTGGTGTATGATGTTTCACACCATATAATTAAGATTTCCAGGATCTGGTATAGCAAAATAGTAAAACAAAACAACAAAAAATGGTATACAGTCCCGTAACAATTTTGAAACAAAACTAAATGCAATAATGTTAATGTGTTTCACTATTAGACTTCAGAAGGGTCTGAAGGGCCTTCGTGGTTGTGATCATATGGTAGTTGGATTTACAACTATCTATGTAATAAGTGGCTATGATCACTAACGTTGTGACTTCGAATCCCACTCAGGCTAGGTGTACTCGATACAGCATTATGTGATAAAGTTTGTCAGTAACTTGCAGCAGTTCTGTGGTTATCTCAGGGTACTAAGATTTCCTCCAATAAAACTGGTTGCCACGATATAACTGAAATATTGTTGAAAGTGGCGTTATACACTATAACTCTTACCCTAACCCCAGAAGAGTCTGAAATTCTTTATTAAAGTTAATTAATTTTTTTATTACCACGATTCACTCCAGGAAATGATCATGTCAACAAGAGGCTATCAAGAGCATGTATCAAATATTTCTGTTCTATCAGTTGTAATTGAAATTTTCATTTCGAGTACATGCCATCACATACTTCCATTAATTCAGACTAAGGTTATTACAAAAAAGTGTACTTTTAATACACATATAATTATTTTATGATAAAGGATCATTTTCTTTTCAATATTTCAGCCTGACTTGGTAATAACACCAGATTCAAAGAAAATGGACGAGGAAGATAACGTTCATGATAAACCACAAACTGAAGATATAGACCCATTAAATTGTAAGGGAGATAATTCTAAACCTGGATGCTGACATTGAATTTATTCAAAAAGAATCAAACAAATCTTCAGAAACTGAAAACAGAGTATGAAAAAGAAGCTGTTATTAAAGCTGATAAATCATTATATTGTATTACATCATTAAATTCAGCATTATTTTTAGATGTTGTTGAATCCAACTGTGATTTAGGTTTGAAACATATCCTTTCTAGCTCACTTGGCCACAGGCCATGTAAGCTTTTGCCATCACTTGGCATCCGTCGTCCGATAACTTTTCACACTTTAATCTTCTCTTCTGAAACCGCTTGGCCAAATGAACAGAAACTTCGTAGGAAGCATCTGTAGAAGGCCTCTATAAAGGATCTGAATCTCCTCTTCATAATTACCATCCCTGCCTTGTTTGGTTCTATTTGGTTGAGCTGTTTTGCAGAAAAAAAAAATATAAAAGAAAGTTTAACAATGAGGGATGGACGGACAGAGGACACAAAGTGATACAAAAAGCTCACTTGGTCTTTTTCTTGAAGCACACCCAATTAACTTCGGCTGTCTGTCACAATGAAGGGACTGTATAAACCTATGTAAATGGCCCATCTAATTTCACAGGTTTGTCAAGGTTCATATAACAACTGTTATCTGATCTGTAGAGGTGACTAGCATCTAATTATACCCCCCGCAAACAAAGTTTGGGGGGTATATAGGAATCACCCTGTCTGTCTGTCCATCCGTCTGTCTGTCCATGTACCTTGTAAGCGCAACTCCTCCTAATCGGCTTATTGGATTTTTATGAAACTTTACACACTTGTAGTACACTACCTGTAAATGTGCATGAAGGAATATGGTTGCTGTCCAAAATTTAAAAGGGGAGATAATTTAACTTATACTGTCCGTCCATCCATGTACCTTGTAAGCGCAACTCCTCCTAAACGGCTTATTGGATTTTTATGAAACTTTACACACTTGTAGTACACTACCTGTAGATGAGCATGAAGGAATATGGTTGCTGTCCAAAATTTAAAAGGGGGGTTAATTCAACTTATACTTTCACGAAAAGGGGGGTGGGCATGTACCTTGTAAGTGCAACTCCTACTAAACTGCAAGTGGGGGTATCACTCAGTGAGGTCACTCACAGTTCTAGTTTGTTACTGATGATTGTAACAGATTATACCAGGAGGTTGACTATGACATGACTTGCCCACCTTTGCAAGATACTGGTGTACGTTTATTGTGGCAAGTGGAATTTGATCTGTACATATGACAAAGAACTAAGGCTGTGAGGATCTTTTACAAAATCCTTGTAGATACATCTTCACTAGTGTTGTGATCCCACTCCCTGCCTTTTCTCACTTGGCAGCATTAGACAGATATTCGAGGTCACACTTGACGGTTTTAGCTGAATGCAGTTTTGTAGAAAAAATGTGAATATAAATTGGTCAAATGAAGGGTCTGCCATGATGCTGCCAAGGGTGAAGAAGAGGGGGTGGCGGTGCAGATCATAACCCTTGGCTAGTGAAAAGATGTATACATATGATGTTTATGAAAATAGGGCTGATCTTTTATGAAATAAAACAAATTACACTGAAATTAATCTGCATTTATTTGAAAAGAAACAAAAAAATCATTATCACAGTAGCAAGCAAAGACTATCTGTTTATGGTATTACAAGCAAATAACAAAATACATTGAACAATAGCTGGTACATGTTAACAAGATGTCTTTCACATACATATAAAAGAACTGCCTAGCGCATGAATGCGTGACGTATCCCCCCGCACTTGCATAATATTTAGTTTTATATATTTATAGAAAGCAGCCTTGCAGTCTTAATGTATAACATACTTACAAGCCACATGCAGATTATTCAAATCTATCCATGTTTACTAAAGTTATCACATAAACAAGACACAATTCTCAAAATTGGTGATTTTTCAACCAAAAACTAAGATTTTCCTCCAAAACCCTTGCTTCAAATATTTCCATGTTAGAACCCATCCAAGATAATGATAATTACAAGCTACATGCCAAAAATTATTCAAATCTATCCATGTTTACTCAAGTTATCGTGTAAACAAGAAAGTGTGACGGATGGACAGACAGACAGACAGATGGCCGCTATTACTATATCCCCTCACCGTTATGGCGGGGGGATAAATATATATTACAGTAGGCCACCCAAGGGGACCGTCGTGGTCGTGATTGTATGATAGTTGGATTTACAACTACCTGTGCTATCAGTGCCTATCACCACTAAAGTTGTGAGTTTGAACCCTGTTCATGGCAAGGTGTACTCGATACAACATTATGTGATAATGTTTGTCAGTGACTTATGACAGGTCGGTTGTTTTCTCTGGGTACTCCAGTTTCCTCCACCAATTTCTTGAAGAGATGTCACCTCTCTTATAAGGATACTTTTTCATTGCAGAATGTGTTGCCTTATAAAAGGGGGACTACTGTGTTTTACAATAATTACATTACTTCCGTTTTTCATTGAAATGTTACAATATGATTAGATAGATAGATAGATTTATTTCGATAAAATATCAACAGACACAAATATCTACATACTCAACATATATGGCACAATGTAAACCATAAAAGATTACATTAAATACATATACATGTATATATACTAGAATATAAAAAAATTCGCTGACAATTGAACGTGTCTCTATGATGACGTCAGATGTAAACAATCAATGGCGTAGTAATTTCCAGCAGCAAATAATCTAACACAAATAAAATTCACAACAAAAAATTTGACTATATTAAATTTTTTTTTTTTTTTTTTTTCTCAACTGCAAAATACATCAATACAGAATATAGTACAATAATATAATAACATATAAAACATCATACAATCTATATAATAAAGTANAATTAAATCTTCTTACAATCTTTTCCAATATATAATCATATAATGTATATTGCAGTAGAGAGGTTTTTTTTTTTAGAATAGAAAAATGAGAAAAGAGGTATTTTGCAGAGTTTAAAATTGTTTACAATTGATATATGTGATAAATTTTTTTTTTTTATAACTAAGAAAAAAAAAGTAGATAGGAATTTTAGTGTATTTAAAAAAATAAAGACATTGAGAAGATGAATTTGTACTTTATATTGGCATTTATACATGTATGTAAAACTTTTATGGTTTATATTAAATTTTGGTGTGATTTAAATGTAATTATAAGAATTGAAAGCATTTTTTTGTTCTTTTATAGGTGTGTGAAAGCATGGACCGAGGCACATTTTGTGTATGAAGCACTGGCGCACTTCATACAAAATGTGCTTCGGTCCACGCTTTTACACACCAATAAAACTACAAAAAATGCATTCAATTATTAAATATATCTTCATATAGAAACTATCCTAACGTAAAAATAAAAATTGAATTTTCATTTATTTTGTTTACACTTGCTACGAGACAAACTGATTGTTAGAATTTGCAGAGGAACAAATTATTGTTTCTATTTGCTATGAATATACAATTGAATGTTATTATTTGCTATGAGAAAAATAGGACTGCTCAGTGGCGTAGCTTCCATTGAGGCAACCGAGGCAGTTGCCTCCGTAAAAAAACTAACAACAAAAATTAGGCGTTTCATTTTCTTTGTTTCTATACCGGCATGCTCAATGGTAATAGAAGAATCAAATTTGTATTGTAATATGATTCAAATAGCCCATACGTATACATACTCATTTTAAATCAAGAAAATTATTTTCTTGACTTAAAATTTCAGTGGCTAAAATTGGAGGGCTACGCACAACATACCCCCTGCCTCGGTAATATTTGGCCCCAAGCTACGCCCATGCTGCTTTGTTTGTTATGAAGCCAAAAATTAAATATTTCTGTATACTATTAAGATATAAACAAAATGTTGAATGTACAATGTTTGAATAATATATAAGAATGACTGAATATTCATTAATCCACAATATGTAAAATAAATATAAATATAACACATTTTGTGGACTGTGAAAATGACCTTAGTGTCATGGTTCATTGGCTTTGTTTAAAATGTACCTGTATCGGGCCTTTGCCAATTATCAAAACTATATTACTGTCCATGTTATGTTGTCGTCATTACTGTGAAGAAAAGGGGTATACCGAAGAAAGAATAATTGAGCAACATGAACCCCACTAAAAAGCAGGATGAACTCAGGTGCTCTGACACGGTGAGCAGTTCCTGCTTTTCTAGTAGTACTCTTTGTGTTACTCATTAAAAAAAAAATATGTTGACAAGTCATAAACGAGGAAAGGAAGGAATTTGACTGGGATAAACAGTACATATCTGGGGTTATCTGTGACACAGACATTAGATAATGGTGATGACTCTCACTTTACCACTAGGAACCCTTGGTATTAGTAATTTTGTAAGCAGTGCCCCTCTATCAAGGAACAGGAAACACAATCTCTGGAATATTGCATCAACTGTGAAATGTATAGTCCATATGCAGGCACTGCTGGAATGTTTCTAGAAGGTATGTGGTCCCCAGTGGCGGATTTACCTATAGGCTTAGCCTAGGGACTCAAAATTTAGGGGCCTCCGGTCAAGGTGTATAATATTTGTGACACTGTCATTGGACTTTCATACATATGCTGTCATAAAACACAGTACTCTCTAAACAACCCTTACAGTAATTTTCTTTGCACAGTTGCTCTCCATTTCAAAATATTATCCTGTTTTAAACACCCCCTCATCATCCTCGCCTTTATTCAAATTGATTAAACACTCCTCCATCTACCTCTAGTCATCAGGGTGGGGAATTTGGAGGGGCCTAGCGAAATAGCCTACGGCATCGCTTCATCTAAATCCAGCACTGGTGGGCTCTTGAGTTCGTGTTGTAACTGTCCTAAAATAGGACCTAGATTTCCATCAACGTAAGTTGTTTTTAGTCCCCTAAAGGCGAAGCCGAAGTGGACTATAGTTTTAGGTTCCCTCCGACTGTCCGTCCATCACATTAAAATTTTAAGTTTTCCGAACTTTGTTTTTACGTCCTTTGATATATTGACTTGATATTTGGTATCTGGCTATATCTAGATGAGTTACAGTTTAAGTTCGAATTTCGTCCTGGTCGAATGATTTTTGGCTGAGTTTTGGCCTTTGAACTTGTATTTTTTGTTCGAATTTTAAGTTTTCCAGACTTCTTTTGACGTCCGTTGATATATTGACTTGATATTTAGTATGTGGCTATATCTAGATGAGTTACAGTTTAAGTTCGAATTTCGTTCTGGTCGAATGATTTTTGGCTGGCCCTTGAACTTGTATTTTTTGTTCAAATTTTAAGTTGTCTGGACTTTTTTTTTTACGTCCTTTGATATATTGACTTGATATTTAGTATGTGGCTATATCTAGATGAGTTACAGTTTAAATTCGAATTTCGTTCTGGTCGAATGATTTTTGGCTGAGTTATGGCCCTTGAACTTGTATTTTTTGTTCAAATTTTAAGTTGTCTGGACTTTTTTTTTACATCCTTTGATATATGTGACCCGCCATGACATTTCCAGGCTTATGGAGGTGAAACGTCATAAAGAGAAAAACGTCGCCAAAGTGTGACGTTGCGAAAGCGGGCACCTGTCACGCCGTCAATACATTTTCTACTACCTATCGCAAAAGACATGCATACGCACATGCTTATAATTTATTCTAGATCTACCATGAACTATTTATAGATATTTAAAGGCCATTTTTAAGTTGTTATGTGCTACATCTATCCATCTTTTCCCATCAAATATAATAAAACAAATTGCAGACAGCGCGCAGTTAAAAGTCCGATAATTTTCTGATTATTTTTAATCATTTTACGATCGAAATTGCTTCTCTTTTAAATAAAAGCTTTGCAATATTTTATTAAGTGTAATTCGATGGTATTTATCTTACTGAACCATAGATTTAAAGTGGTTACGATAATATACAACGATATTATAAACTTATTCAAAAATGCGTCGATCTCCGTTACCGGTTTCATCAAGGGAAAATACTTGGTTAAGAAAAATTTGTATCTCCGAGAAAATGTAAACAATATAAAAATACAGCCCCCTGTGTAGGGAAACATCCAGATTTGTCAACCTGAGAGGAAAACAACCCCCGAGGGTTGACAAATCTGGATGTTTCCCTACACAGAGGGCCGTAATTGTTTTATCATATTTTTGCCAATAATTTATAGGTTATCTCCCTTATAGGGGAAAATTGGATTGTTCGGCGGGGAACAATAGGGTTGTTTCCCGGCAGCGCAAATTTTTGCCAATGTTTTATAGGTTATCTCCCTTGTGGGGGGGACATTGGATTGTTCGGCGGGGAACAATCGGGTCGTTTCCCGGCAGCAAATTTTGGCAAAACATCTCAATTATTTTATTATCACATGACTAATTTAATCCAATCAAAATCTATCATATAGATTAGAATATAATAATAATACTTATTCAGATTTAAATAACGAGGACGATGAAGACTGATAAAAGGAAAATACTGACAGTAATACATTCAACATTGGTGTCGAAAGCAGTGAATTAGATCTTTGTGAATCTGAGAAACAAAAACATTTTCTGAATCAAACTTGCAACTGTGAAAAACTCCGTAACAAATATCCATGCAGTAAAATAGTAGACAATCAAGTACTCATAGATTATAGGTTGAGTTGTCTGGAAATGTACAAAAGTTAACTTGGTTTGTTAATAAAAGTGCAATTAGGTGGTCACAGAAACAATAGCACAAGTGTTGGTGCAAAAAAAAAACCCACAGTGACAAAGAAAGATAGAGAATATTTAATAACGCAACAATATTTTTTCAATGGTCTCCAGATATGCAAAAAAAAATAATTTTTATTTGCACATGCCATTGGCAAATCCCAGCTGGAATCCATATCTAAGTCACTAGAAAGGGGGGATTAAAGACAATGACTTATGGTACAAAAATGTAACACTGGTAAAACTCCTAAAGATGCACTATCAATGACTGATATTCTGAAAGTATTTAATATTTTTTTAATGAGTATGCTGTAAAATTTGGAGTTCCGTTACCAGGTCGATTACCGAATCACAGAAATGTAAAGGTGACTTTACTTCCCTCAGATAAAACAAATTTAATGCTGATCAAATATACCAGGGAGCTGTTAATTACCGGGTCATAAGTTTGTCAGAATTTAAAAAAGCTACCGTTAGAACAGTGTCCACAAATAATACTCACGAAACCTGCGACTGATCTAGATCTGTGTTCATCTTGCCATGGAATTTACTGTTAGCTCGAGTTAAACTGGATATTTGCAAGAGGAGGAAAAGGCGCTCATGTAGCAAAAATATGGGGACCATCTTGAAAAGG
>MJUT01022360.1:14658-42350 GCA_002080005.1 Gigantidas platifrons
TGGAATAAAATTTCAGCATGGTGACATTTTAAAGTACTAAGACCTTTTCCTTGAAATAAAATTTCAGCATGGTGACATTTTAAAGTACTAAGACCTTTTCCTTGAAATAAAATTTCAGCATGGTGACATTTTAAAGTACTAAGACCTTTTCCTTGAAATAAAATTTCAGCATGGTGACATTTTAAAGCACTAAGACCTTTTCCTTGAAATAAAATTTCAGCATGGTGACATTTTAAAGTACTAAGACCTTTTCCTTGAAATAAAATTTCAGCATGGTGACATTTTAAAGTACTAAGACCTTTTCCTTGAAATAAACAACATATTACATAAAGATCTGCTTCGATCATGACAATGACAATACGTCTGTCTGGAACATCAAAGCTAATAACCAATTAATTAAAGGGTAATATCGGAAATATTCAGGTAAAAATCAGCTGATTGGCATAACAGAAAAGTAGGTGTATAAAATAAATATTTTCCAAGTAATTTAGGAACCGTGGGCAGTTATAAATAAGTTACTTATGAAAATGTATGGAAATACGCTTTTATGAGAATCGTCTAATGTTAATAGTCATGTGACCCTGTGACATTCAATCAGGACCAATAAATAAAACCATTAAATCTATACAAAGAAATCGTTGGGAAGGAAGAAGGTTTGATTTCCATGGCTAGCTACTACATATATGCAAATGTATACATGTCTATCAACATGTATATGGTCTATCTATTATTATCTTAAGTCAGTTTGACATTTTATTAAGACCTAAACTAAAACTATTAAATGTAGTCTCACAAAGTTGAAAATAGAAATAGGTCTCGAGTGGGCTTTGTGAAGGTCTACATCACTATTTTTGTATATCATAAAGGTGAAAATAAAATGTGTAATGGGCTTTGTGAATGTCTACTTCACTAGTTTTGTATCTCACAATGTAGAACATAGCAATGGTTCTAGAATGTGCTTTGTGAAGGTCTACTTCTTTATTATTGTATCTCATAAAGTAGAACATAGCAATGGTTCTAGAATGGGCTTTGTGAAGGTCTACTTCTTTATTATTGTATCTCATAAAGTAGAACATAGCAATGGTTCTAGAATGGGCTTTGTGAAGGTCTACTTCTTTATTATTGTATCTCATAAAGTAGAACATAGCAATGGCTCTAGAATGGGCTTTGTGAAGGTCTACTTCTCTATTATTGTATCTCACAAAGTAGAAAATAGAAATGGGTCTACTAATATAATTATTGAATAGTGCCAAAAATGGAAAGAACAGTTGGTGTAGGAACTACTACTATAACATGCAACAACCCAGTTTTACATTCTATTACATTATTATTTTATTTCCAATCAACTGTTTACCAGACACTGTATGTGTATATCTGTTTTGAAGGGGCAAGCAAATCAATGTGACAGTCAAAGTGAAATATAGTGCATTCAGAACCATTTGTGGGTTTAATTTTATACCTTGGAAAATGGAAATATTTTTCTATATGGGGTCTTTTTCGCAGAAGGGGAATGTGACTCTTGAAAAAATTTACAACACTTGTTAATACATTTGACGATGAACTTTTATCCAATGATATATATAGCCTTCCGAAGGCAACATCCGAGTCCTTTCCATTTTCATCTTTTTTGTTTCAAAGCCAACATCAACATTCAATTCCCGGAATTCCCTCACCCATTTAGATTTACGGACACCTACTGGAGTATTATACAGGTTTTTTTTCATTATTTGTGTCCAAGTTTGTTTGCCGGTTGCCCTACATCGATACTTTCATTTCATGTTTATTTTTAGGTGGAACATACTTTAAAAGCATGTATTGTTGGCATAAATACGTCAGCAGTGAGTCAAGGTTAACAGGTCAAAACCTCTTTGGGATTTTCTAGACTTTTCATTAGATAGTACGTCAAACATTAGAACATGCGTTGTCTAAAGCACTGGTTCCCAATCCTGAACAAAACTACGATGGTCGAGAACTAACGACACTGACAAACCAGTTGAATTGTAACCCCCAGCAGCGTAGGATATAAATAGACTATATTTTAAAATTTATTCTAAAATTAAAAACAGAAAACACACATTTCGGAACAGGACAAAAGTAGAAAGGTACAATTTTTGTACACTTGCTGAAATATCCACACGCATTTTTTGTTGTTCAAATATCAATTTTCAGATGCAATACGAAAATAGTAGTCTCGTACATAGTAAACACAATATCAATTTCTAGATATTGAAATATCCATCCGCAAAATCCGTGTTGCAACAAAGAAATACTGATAGATGAGCAAACGTGCATATAAGTACCCGATTTTAAGGGGGATTTATAATACAGTCAAACCTTTCTATAGTGGTCACCTGGAGGAGATTGACAAAATGACCACTATATACAGGTGACCTTTATGTGAAGGGTTTTGATTTTTTGACAAAATATTGCACGTTGGTTGTAAATAAACATTTTTCATTACACATTACATCTTATGTATTTAATAATGTTTTACTTGTTTTACTTGTTATTTTGTTCCTGTCGTAATTTTACTCTGGTTTACATTTATTGTTGATGAAATTATCTCAATATGATATGATTTGAATAAAACATACAAATAAATAAATAAAGATATTTAATAAACGAAAGTACAATTTCCAGTAACACGATGTTGAACTGGGAACATTGTTTTCAAAATCGTAAAGAATCTCACGTTTTCTTTAAAGAATGTTCATTATCTGGGTATGACCAACACTCACCTCCTCGCCCACAGCCCGACAACTTTTCCCAACATCACAATGTTTTATCGCTTTCACTTTGTTGTCAAATTTCAAAGCTTTCCTATTTACGGATGTTGATTTTGACATGATGCACTAGATACAAAATATTTTTGGTGAGTGAATTTCTATTCTCGTAATGAATAAAAATCCCCAATAACGCCCGGGGATAAACTGTCCTTTATATCATTTACTATTCACAAAATGCATGCATGGTGTTTGTTTATTTAGTTAATTAAATTAGTCAATATATTTTGTAACACTTCAGGATTTTTGGTACATTTGAGAAAAATACTGATCTTCCGAAATCATTTCCAGTATTATTTTAAAAAAAAAAGGTTTTACGCTGAAAATTACTTATAAATGGTGACCGCTGACCACATTGAACAGGTGACCGCTATATTGAATTAAAATATATAGTAAAATGCACCAGGAGAGCACGAAAGTGACCGTTATGAGCAGGTGACCATTATATAAAGGTGACCGTTACGACAGGTTTGACTGTATATGAATGTTGCATGCATGCTCTTTCTGATATTTAAGTTACTCGTCCTCTTACAATTGACTCTATATATGGACTGTATTTTTGTCCGGGCGGAAGGTTGCGACACGTGTTGTGTAAAGCAATGTCTTCCAGTTTGCATTCCTCATGCATGAGCGCTAGCATTAAACGATATCTCACTACGTTCGATCGTTTAAAAATAGAAATGGGTCTACAGTGGGCTTTGTGAAGATCTACTTCACTATTTTTGAATCTCACATAGTTGAAAATAGAAATTGGTTCTAGAGTGGGCTTTGTGAAGGTCTACTTCACTATTTTTGAATCTCACATAATTGAAAATAGAAATTGGTTCTAGAGTGGGCTTTGTGAAGATCTACTTCACTATTTTTCTCACAAAGTTAAAGATAGAAATGGGTCTACAGTGGGCTTTGTGAAGGTCTACTTCACTATTTTTTGTATATCACAAAGTTAAAGATAGAAATAGATCTACAGTGGCTTTGTGAAGGTCTACCTCAGTACTGCTATACTACCTCACACAGCTAAAGATAGAAATAGGTCTACAGTGGGCTTTGTGAAGGTCTACTTCACTGTTTTTTGTATCTCACAAAATAGAAAATAGAAATGGCCCTAGAGTGTGCTTTGTGAAGGTCTACTTCACTATTTTTGAATCTCACATAGTTGAAAATAGAAATTGGTTCTAGAGTGGGCTTTGTGAAGGTCTACTTCACTATTTTTTGTATATCACAAAGTTAATGATAGAAATGGGTCTACAGTGGGCTTTGTGAAGGTCTACTTCACTATTTTTTGTATATCACAAAGTTAAAAATAGAAATGGGTCTACAGTGGGCTTTGTGAAAATCTACTTCACTATTTATGCAACTCACAAAGTTGAAACTAGAAATGGGTTTACAGTGGGCTTTTTGAAGATAGACCTACTTCACTGTTTTTGTATCACCTTAAGAGAGACAATTTCTATAAAACAGAATACACTTCTAATAAAACAATTCAAAACCCACTTATCAGGTCAGATTTCAGATACACTGAAATAATAAAACACTACTAAATTTTACCCCTTAATATATATGGAAGAGACCACCACTCTTATCACTCAGGGCACTTTTTCAGAAACAGCAGCCAAATTGTCACCATCTTGCACTGGCTGGAAAAGGGAAAGTCAGATTTTAAAAGGGAACAGTCAATTAGGACCAACTCTCCATATTCTATAAAATGGCAGCAGTTTCAGAAGATAGAATTCAAATATGAAAACCCAACAACAGATAGAAAGGTCAGACAATGTATGCCAAGCAATGGCAAAAGCCCACATGGCCTTTGGCCAGATAAACTAAACAATGTACTAAGTAAATGAAAGGGCAAAGTTTCATTATCAACTATTGACATTACAAGTCAAGCATGTGTTCCATAGAGACAAAACATACACATGATGCAAACATTCAAAGAAAGGAGCAGATAAGTTTACAGAGAAAAGAGGAGGGGGTCTGTGTAAAACACTAGTTTAGTTCAAACAAAGATAATTCTAGGAAAAGATGGGGGGCCTTTGACAATGTTAAATACTAGTTTAGTTAAAAAAGAGATAATTCTAGCAAAAAAATGTCCAATATTTACTAACACACACATACAATTACCAAAATGTTTTTACCTACCAAAAATGTCATCCAACTCATGCAGGACACTATAGTATCTTATAAACTTCCAAAAAAATATTACTGTATTTTGTATATGATTTATATATTATATACTCAACACACACACTGTCTTAATTAGTCAGATCACATTCTTAACTTCCATGCGAAAATGTATACTATAGTATAGGATATCTAATAAAAAGCAGAAAATAGGCCAAGATCATAATCGTTAATTGTACATCATGGTCTATCTATCTGCTGCTTCAGTCTGATCAATTGATGAGAAAACAAGAAAAACTCTCAACAGACTCAGATCAATATGTCTTATAGGCATGCCCAGAACTAATTGACCTCACATGACCCTCTTTTTACCTGACAAACAGACACAGGTGTGAAAGATCCTAGAACCACATGGTTGTCACAAGTTACAGGATCTCCTTCTACAATATTATTCTTCTTGACATAAATGTTTACATTTTATTGTTAGGGTCATTAATTAGATCTCTATAACAGGAAATATTCAGCACATTTGGTGGACATTAATTACTTTTTCTTTAGCCTATAGTTGAACACTAATTATGTTTTAATATAAAAGAATCCTGCTTTTTCTAGGGAAAAAAATATTTAAAGACAAATGTTTTCAGACAAAACATTTGAAATAAATTTGATAAGCTATCATTTAGTTACTTGAATAAACAATGAACTTCAAAAGATTATTTTTTACACAAAAACAATGTCTCCACCACCTTCCCCAACACAGACAAACACATATTCTTTGTCTTTTGAGAAAGATATCTTGTAGTTCCATTTAAAGTGTAGGGGGGTTCGCATACATATACAAACTTTTTCATGAAATATTATGAGTGAAAAAGGGCAATAACTCCTTAAAAATAAACAAGCATTAAAAGTTTTATTTGAAATTGAAGTAGAGTTGAGCTTACAAACTTTTTAGACCGAAATTCTATGTAATGGTCCGACCAAAGTGATGTCATGACCTTCATATCAAATTTTATAACTTTCCAATATTTTTTTTCTTACCTTTAAATATACATGTAATACAGAATATTCTTATACTATTTTCAAAACTGCATAATAATTATGCTACAGTGAAAATGCATGTATACATTACATGCAAGTAGCTATAAATTGTCAGTTGTCATGATCAGTTCATCTTCATCTCTCAGAATTTGTAACGTGCAGCACGATTTTGATTAATATATGAACAGAGAAACCAAATTCTGTGTGATTACTTTCATGAAAACTTGTATTTTAACAGTCTAGTCCACTTAAGTAAATAATTATAATGGAATCTTATGGGGACGTGACATCTTTTCATTATAACCAAACTTCAATATAACCAGATTTTATATATACTCTAGGAGATGGACGGGGATAAATAATCTATAACTTATTTTTCACTATAACCGGTTTTTGCTGGACTGGACTGCATACTAAATCGGGACGACCTACAAACATTTTTTCTATAACCCTAAACCTAAACCCTCCCCCCCCCCCCACACATACACTTAACACACAGCCTAACAATTCACCTACAATTATTACACAAATTACAAGTGTGTCATTGGTCAGGGTTATTACCCAAATAACAAGTGTGTCGGTTGGTCAGGGTTACTTTTATGTATTGGCCATAATTTTAGTGGACAGTATATACACTGGTAGATTACATTGACATACCACAATTCATTAGACATGAACAATAGCTGATCTGTCATAAGTAATAAAAAAAAGTCATTCCACCTCAGGCATGTATATCTAGTGCTTAAGTCTATCATACAACAACCTGTAGGTCAATTCACAGAAAAGAAATGAAGGCTGCTTAATTTCACTAAGAATCAATATCATAAGTTATATTTCACTAAAGAAGGGGAGCTTGGGTCCATTCAACTTTTAACTTCTGAAAAATAAGAAAGTTTGGTTTGGTTTTATGGGGCTTAACGACACTTTCAACAATATTTCAGTTATATCGTGGCGGTCAGTTTTATTGGTGGAGGAAACAGGAGTAACCGGAGAAAACCACCGACCTGTTGCAAGTCACTGACAAACTTTATCACATAATGTTGTATCGAGTACACCTCTCCTGGGTGGGATTCGATCTCACAGCATTAGTGGTGATAGGCACTGATTGCACATGTACAGGTAGTTTAAATCCAACTACCATACGACCATGGCCACGACAGCCCCTAATCAGAAAGTTTTGGAATTCTGCTGCTGTTTTGTTGGGTCCGTTTGAGTTTATCTCTGAAACCGTAAGAGATAGCGGAAATTTGTTTGAACACTACCATAACATTGTAGTTAATGAATTCATCTAAATTGGACGAAATAAAAAATTCTATATGTTTTCCAAAAATGCCAAATGTCCCATTTCTCAAGTTAGCCAGTTTTAGTTGTAAATGAGTACCGACAATGAAAGCTAGCAAAATTACTTTTCAAAATAGATTGCAGGTTAATTCCTTGAAAACAATTCTCACCTTTCACTATTTATGAAAGAAAACCAGAAACGGCTTCTACCTGGTATTACTACACTCCATACGACATCAACTCAACAGATATCAATATCACAGGCATTATACCCTCTGCTAGCCATAAATACATTCTTTAACATCCTCAAGGAATAAATAATTAACACGAGATAGCTTTGTAGGCATCCATCTTATTAAAAATATTTCATAATATTGCATGCTGATTTGACATTTATGAAGTAAAAATTAAGAAACGACAATGGATTTCTTGGAACAATTATCATGTTTTCAGGGAATGAAATTAGTTCAGATTTTTGTCTAGACTACAGGGCTAGGAAGAAACAAAAATCCCTAGACCTGCAGGAAATCCACTAGACCTGAATTTGATGTTTTGTCATTATAGTTAAAACAGAAAAAAACTTGTCATTTCAATCTGATGTTGACTAAATCAGTGTACTCCTTTTAATATCAGAAAACAGAATAGTGAGATGGTTTTGTTTTTGTGTACATAGCATGATGGAAAATCTAATATAAATAAATGTATATGATATTCCATTTCAAATTGTGTCATCACCTTACAGTAAAAGAAACTACTATTCAAATAAATTTACCACCCCTTTGCACATGGTATTAATATTGTGAACATTTTGAATAATCTCACTGATGAGATTATTCAAAATGCTCTGCATATCATATTCTAGTGCATCAAAATTGGTAGCTAAAGCACTGAGTATGTTTAATGGAATAATGATTAATCTATGTAATGTTTTGTTTGTTTTGCTAATGCTTTAATGCTTTTTACTGAGACATGGAAAGGCTGTACAACTTTAATAACTATATTTCAAAAATTTCATTTCATTTGTCCTCTGGTTCCTTGTTTTTTCATGCCAGTCAAGGGTATCCTTCTTAAAATTATTGGTCCCTGATATAAATTTGCCGTCAGCATCACCACGTCCGTACGCTTTACAAACTTGCAAAACATCAAGTCATTTTCATGTTGTAACCATTTATATACGGTTAACCAATGTTCCTTGAATGTTCGACGCCGCTTTGTTTTATCGTAAACTTTATTTTGTTCCCTTATGTCATCCGCTGTCCGTTTTTGGGGCGTTGGTTTAGAAACCCCTTCAATGTGTCTCCACATTTTGACATTGATCAATATCATATAACTTCGCGCATATGAAATTATCGATCTGTTATTTAAAGCGTTTTGGTAATACGGTGATACAAATAATTTCAAAACGGTAAAATTGTCTAGACTGACGGACCGGTAAGATACAAGTTATTGCTAGACCGTGACTGATTTTACTAGACACGGGCTAGCGGACCAATAGTAATTTCGAACCCTGTGTTTTCCATTAAGAATTACAGGAAAAACCTTACTGACTTAGGCAGTAACCGTGTGAAGGGGGAGAGGTTGACACATTTTTTCAGAGAAAAAAACATAAAATTCCAAAACCTTACAGGTTGGTTTATGATATTTAACACCACTTTCAACAATATTTCAGTTACATCGTGGCGGTCAGTTTTATTGGTGGAGGAAACCCGGAGTACCCGGAGAAAACCACCGACCTGGCACAAGTCAATGACCAACTTTATCACATAATGTTGTATCGAGTACACCTCGCCCGAGCGGGATTCGAACTCACAACGCTCATGGTGATAGGAACTGATTGCATAGCTAGTTATAAATCCAACTACCATACGATCACGACCATAACGACCCCTGACAAACATTGTACACCAATGGTGAGGTAGATGTATGTACTATTTACATTGTAGTGTTGGGCAATCGTTGAAAAATTTGAATCCATTATCTGTTAGTTATACAACCAGTTTATTAAATTCAAATCTAAAAGGTTAGAAAATTATTTTTTTATCGACCATTGAATTTAAATGCTGTGCTCAATAAAAATAGTTTAATTCACCACAAGAAGTTGGAAATTTATCACAAGTAAGAAATAAATCTCACTAAAATGCGTTTTTTTCTTGTCTTTTCCAATTAATCAATTATGGACTTTTACAATCGATTATCAGAAGTGGTTACCCTAAACCAATAAACGCTTGATTATATTTCTTCATCAGTCCAATAATGAGTGAGTGATAGTTGTTTAAGGCCAAATGAGCAATTTCTTCAGCTATATCATAGTAAGAACAAGTTACATTCCATGCGATGATGATATCCACTCGGACACATTATTCCGATTCCAAGCCAACCAATTTGTGCTCTTACTACTAATAGATACTGCATGCTTAGGAGAGAAGCAACAAATACAAATTTCGTTGTCTTTGGTTTGACCTAATCGAAGCTTGACCCCGCGATTTCCCACAATCGAGGCAAGTATACTAACCATTACACCACTATGCAGCCTCAGCAGTCTAATACTACGAGTGAGTGATTGTTGTTTAATGCCAACTCAGCATTTTTTCAGCTATTTCATGGCTAGAACAAGTTAATTTTCAATGGGATGATGATGATGTCCGCTTTGTTCTAGACCAACACGTTCAGTTGGATTTTTTTATAATGCTAGCTCACTGAAACAACAGTCCGCGGATAGACATATCGTCCCACTCGGACACATTATTCTGATTCCGAGCCAACCAGTTTTTGCTCTTACTCCTAAATTCTGCATGCATAGGGTTGAAGCAACAAATACCAATTTCTTTGTCTTTGGTTTGACCCAACCAAAGCTTGACCCAATGATTTCCTGCATGCTACCTATTACATCAGCCCAATACTAATACTATGTACAACAGATAGACTTACAAAAAATGTACCAGTGACTTACGAAAGGAAGAGGGTTGTCGTTTTCAATTTCTTTTACAAAATGTACCAATAAAACAGATCCAATTGGTATATCTGAAAGAAACATAAAAGAAATCCTAAAAATAATCTATTAGTGCCAATAATGGAGCATACTAGCTAAAAAAAAATGCAAAATTTGAAGGTGACCAAAATTAAGGCTAGGGTTATGGTTTTAAATGTCACTTTCAACAATATCACAACTTGAAAAATATTATTCGCAAAGGCTATAACTTAGCAACTATAGTTGACGCTTTCTCTTTGGGACAGGTTTACTTTCCAAAAAACATTGACAATCTACCTAGTACATTTATATTTCATCCCATATCAATATACATGTATTACATGTACTACATTAAATTTTATGTTCAATATTGATTCCAACAAATTCATGACCTACTTACAAATGTACTCTGGTCTTCCACGAAGACCATTCATTCCTCAAGATGTTCAAGAATAATGGGTCTTAACCAACAGATTTTACCTTCCTAGCTAACTAGTAGTCAGTTAACTACAAACATTCATTGACCCTGCCATTGTATTTACTGTATTTTGTCATTTGTTTGTTTCTGTGATAGTATGTGGTTTATTTGAGTGGAAGCGAATCTGTATTGGTTTTTTATTGTTTGTTTATATATGCATGGCCATTGGAAGTCCAGTTATAAAAAGGGGAGGGTTGGAATCCTGTTAACCGGTTTAAATCTGCTACATTTTTATGCCCGTCCCAAGCCTGGATGTGGATTTCCAACTTCATGTCATGGCCTATTTTGTGCTATGTGAGTCTAGGTGAGAGGTGAATGTTAGTTTTGTGTGATATTGATGAAATTGTTGACCATCACTATTTAAGCTTTCTTTAGGTTAGAGGTGAGTGTTAGTTTTGTGTGATATTGATGAAATTGTTGACCATCACTATTTAAGCTTTCTTTTCATAGGATGAAACAATTATAAAACATTATATCCAAAAAAAAATTTATGAATTTGATCATGTGATCTATTTTTTTAGGTTACACATGTCGGACAATTTGATGTAAATATTGGTTAAAATGAATCTATAACTACTTAAAACAGTAAGAGATTATCTAAGAGATTATCATTCTTTTTACATATTTGAACTAGAAATTATGTCTATATTTGAAATCTTACTTGCACTTAATTTGACACAAGCCATACATGACAAAATATGCATAGGAATGCACCGGGGGTTCAGATTTTAAATTTCAAGATTATCTTTTTAGTGCTCGACAAGATTTGACTAGAGATACAGAGCAGAACATAAATTCAAAAATTTAATAAGTCTACCCTGAAAAACATGTTAAACTAGAACTGTCCGCATAGCGGGACTAATACCCCCCGCTTCACTCTGACTGTCCAAGATTATTGAAAACTAAGTCTACACGAAAAATATATTATTTGTCAAATTATAATGTTTAGCACATTCAACAAAAATAAAAACATCGTAGCATAAAAACTGTAAGAGGAGTTGCATGGACAAACCATGTACCCTTTCAGCCAAATTCACAAATAAAAAAAAATAACTAAGTTCAACAATCTATATTTTTTGGTAAAATTCATGAAAATCAAAATCCTTACAAAATGCACATCTTTGATATGAGTACAAATGTTCTGCAATGTAAAAACTTCCTAACTTACAAACTGTAGGAGGAGTTGCGCAGACAAACCATGTACCCTTTTTGCCATATTCACACAAAAATGGCTAAGCTCAACAATCTATATTTTTAGTAAAAATGCACAAAAATCAAAATCCTTACCACATGCACATCTTTGATATATGTACAAACAATCTACAATATAAAAACTTCCTAGCGTAAAAACTGTAGGAGGAGTTGCGTGGACAAACCATGTACCTTTTTAGCCAAATTCACCAAAAAAAGACTAAGTTCAGCAATCTATATTTTTGGTAAAAATTCATGAAAATCAAAATCCTTACCACATGCACATCTTTGATGTATGCACAAAGGATCTGCAATATAAAAACTTCCTAGCGTAAAAACTTTAGGAGGTACCCTTTTGCCAAATTCACCAAAAAATTACTAAGTACAACAATCTATATTTTTGGTAAAAATGCACAAAAATCAAAATCCTTACCACATGCACATCTTTGATATATGTACAAATGATCTGCAAAATGAAAACTTCCTAGCAGAAAAACTGTAGGAGGAGTTGCACGGACATGTCCCCTCTATGCGGACGGACAGACGGACAGGGTGAAACTTATATACCCCCCCAAACTTTGTTTGCGGGGGGTATAATAACAAATTATCAGTACTCATGATGAGCACAGGTCCTCTGGCCCAAGACCAGTAAAACTTCATTCGGACCAGTAAATTTTTCAGATTTTACTTAGAACTATATAAAAATAAATTCAAAAATTTGAATTCGGACCAGTAAATTCAAATTTTCATTTCAAGGACTGCATCATTAAAATTTCTGCAGCATGTCTTCATATACAGTCAAACCTGCCCATACAGTCACCTCTATTAAACAGTCACTTCTATTAAACTGTCACTTCTATTAAACAGTCACCTCTATTAAACAGTCACTTCTATTAAGCAGTAATCTGTATTAAAAGGTCACCTTTTTCTTGTTTTATCACAGAAAATTTCATATGAATTGAACCTCTTTTAAGAGGTCACCTGTCTTATAAGGTCACTTTTACTTTGTCCCAAAGGTGACCTCTTAATACAGGTTTAACTGTACATGCTTGTACTGAGATAAAGAAAACATATTGAAAGAACGAAATTCATAGAAACCGTTCAAAACCAAAGGTAAATTAGCAATTACTGAATTAGCAATGCATGTTCTTATTGAGTTACCTGCCCGCTATTTTTCTTGCTATTAGTAATAGGTAGACGGCAATACACAATTATTTTATACACAGTCGTTGTAATATTAATCTGAGATCAGATCATGACATGATTTTGATTAAATTGCCCATTATTATGTAAATTGTGCTCGATGACGCAAGTATTGTTAAATTTGAAGGTAATAATAAATCGCTAAACCTCAATCACAAATTCATGCCACAATTAAACATTATTTTTAACATGCTGGAGGGTTAAAATGACAAATATTGAAAAAAAACAACACACAAAATTTGAAATTAAACAAAATCGGTCTTTATCTGAAAATACAAAGTTTACACTTTAGACCACATGTTTAAACTATGGAAGTGCACGAGAATAGAATTGTGCCTTCAGGACTTTTCACTTTAAAAAATAATTTTGACCCCCTGCACAGTCTATATTTTTAGACTTCAGAAGTTACTGGCCCAAATTTTTTTAAGCTATAGCTAACTTTAATATAAGCACAATTGGAATAAAACATTAATTAAGCTTACTGGTCTGATCAGATGTTTACTCATCAAGGACAATAGTATCAGTGCTCGCAGACTGGTCTCATGTTGGACTCTGGGTTTTCATGGGGTCGTCGAGGCCGTGATTGTATGGTAGTTGGATTTACAACTACCTATGCAATCAGTGCCTATCACAACTGATGCTGCACGTTTTAATCCCGATCAGAGCTAGGTGTACAACATTATGTTATAAAGTGTGTCAGTGACTTGCGACAGGTCAGTGGTTTTCTCCGAGTCCTCAGGTTTCCTCCACCAATAAAACTGACCGCCACGATATAACTGAAATATTGTTGAAAGTGGCATTAAACACCATCAAACAACTGGGTTTTCATACATACAATGTATACATTATGACTTAGTTGAATATAACAGAATACAGTCAAACCAGCTTTAGTGTCCACCTCTATTTAACATTATTATGTGACCTTAATTTTAATTTCCCTTTGCAGTGCATTTCATATAAATTAAACCTGTATTTAGTGACCACCTGTCGTATGTGATCCTATTTAAATGTTCCCTTGTAAGGTCACATAAGACTGGTTTGACAGTCCTTGAAAATTTATTGGTTCAATCAAATTCTTGAACTTATTTTCATATAGTTCTAAATAAAAACTGAAAAATATACTGGTTCAAACAAAGTTTTACTGGTCTTCAACTGCTCATCACGAGGACTGGTTTTACTGTATAGCCATGGAAATATATCTTTCCTTCATGAGTACAATGACCTCACGTTAGTCTTGCCATTCCTTAGTTCTTGCACTTAATTTATGTAAAAATTTAATTTGATATCTTTCATAATGAAACACTCAATTCTTCCTATAAGCAAATAGAAAGTTTCAATTATTTAAGATCAAATTCATTATCAATATTTCTGGTGACAAAATAAGAACCACACATAGCTATAACCAATTTCATTACACCCAAGGGAATTAACAAGAAGTATAATGTAAAGGTCAGAGGAGTAACAAATGGTATCTTCACACACAGACAAATTCTGTTGACAAATTGAAGTGTTGATTCTATCACTAACAATTCGTTAAGGATGGTCTTAGTAACAAACAGATATTAACAAATTCTGAATAATGATCTGTGACTGAGTACAAAAAATGTAGGTGGCTTTCCTTGTGTGGAGCAATTCACACCTAGCAAAAATAGATAACTGTTAATTCTAATAACACTTCTGTGCCTGTCCCAAAGCAGGAGGGGCTGTAATGGTCATGATCGTATGGTAGTTGGGTTTATAAAGTTTTCCCTATGCAATAGGTGCCTATCACCACTAACGTTGTGAGTTCGAACCCCGTTCATGGCGAGGTGACCTCTTAATACAGGTTTGACAGTATACTGTATAGATGACATCCTATGTAATTATTTCAAAAAGATAATTTCATATGAATTCAACCTCTTTTAAGAGATCACCTGTCTTAAAAGACCCTTTTTTCCTTGCCTCAAATTAAAGCTGACCTCTTAATACAGGTTTAACAGTATACTAGTCTACAGATGACATTCAAAAATAAAATTTCATATGAATTGAACCTGTTTTAAGAGGTCACCTGTGATATACAGACGACATCCTATGTAATTATTTCAAAACCATTTACATATATGTTGTAGGTGTAAATCAAAATTTGCTATATCTAATAGTCTATGCAATTCTACACAGTGTGGGAAACCATTTTTTTCAAACACTCGCCAAAATGGCGAGTGGATTGAAACTAGTACTCGCCAAAATGAAATAGAGCTCGCCATGTTTGGAGAGTGACATTTTTTTTAAACTCGCCAACAAATACCAAATAAACAATACAGTAATGTTCAACAATTTATTTTGCAGATTTTGACAAGTCATTAACTTGGTCAAAAAGGATCAACACTCTCTTAAGAGCTGCACTGATCTCTTATTCCTCAATTTCGTTGTCTTCGTCTTCATCAAGTACGGAAGCACAGACTTTTAAGTTTTGATACGCGGTATAAAACATGTATGTCAAATCTGGTTCCGACACATATTTAACTTTTTGTTTTCGCGTAGGTTTTCGCTACGAATTCGTTTGAAATATTTCAAAACCAAATTATTGTATTTGCATTAATTTTAAAAGTCATCACATCTATTTTTTATGAAACAATATTTCATTTAATCGTGAAATCGACCTTGGCAAAATTATGCGGGTCGGGATTGTATACTTAATTTTTCTGTAGAGAAAGTGTCATGATCTCCAACGTTGGAGGTAAAGATAGATACGATACATGATGGAATGTTTTCTTATCGAGCAATGATTAATAAAATGTTGGATAAATGACACAGTTAACATATATTTTAACTGTTTGGGAGCTATGGTATTTTAAAGCTGTATACCAGTTATCGTGGCGAGCGTTTTCAAGTTCCTACTCGCCTTACAACTGTTACTCGCCAGACCGGCGAGTATAAAGTGGATTGTACTCGCCACCCGACATTTCAACTCGCCTTGGCGAGTTGGCGAGCGTTCGTTTCCCACACTGCTACACCACTCTTTTTCTTTTGTCTTTGATAACTAAGGCTGTAGTCTGAGTAAGTTGGCAGCATTTGAAATATAATGACAACCAATTAAGCCATGAAAGGAGAGCTAATCAAATCACCATTATCTAGAAAGCATAAAACAATCAGCTGTTTTCTCCATAAGCAAAATAGCAATATTGATCTTTTCTTTAAAAAACTTCATTTTACACCTTCAAGTCTATACAATGTAAAAAAAAAAATGTTTTTTCTCCAAGATTAAATCAGCAACAAAACTGTTGACATGTTGCCAAGACAACAGAGCACATCAGCTGCAGGTGAAATGTTTTAATAAAGGTAAATTAAAGAACAACTGTAAATAGGACAGCATATCCTTTATTTTTAACTCAAATGATCGATAATCGTCTCATGAGGTACATACATCATGCAGCAATAGCAGGGGAGTCAGGCTATAATAATTGGATTATTCAGGTTACCTTATCCCACAACTCAAAAGTCTAAAATAACTGTCGCCGGTAGTATATGCAGTTTAATTACAGAGGATTCATTTTACTGGTTCTACCAATGCACAAAGTTAAGCTTCCACACATGCTCCCAATTTTCTATGGGTTGTTTACTAGTCGCTGTGTGGAGGCCGTATCAGGATGCATGCCAAAAGGCATTACCCGGTAACTCTTTTGTCTGCTGGATTTTGTAGAAGAGTTGCTGATGGGTCACTTTATAATACATTCATGTTAGCCCCTGACATGACCCTAATTGGAGTGTTTTTAGAACTCCAATGAAGGTGACCAATAAACCTATAGAAAATAGGAAGCAAGTGCTGAGATCAAATTTTAATTAGATTGAGTCAAGTACTAAACTAGTGGGTATCTTAATTAAAATAATATCTTATTTAGAGTGATTGAGTGATTGTACTTTAGTGCCAAATTAGCAATTTGTCAGCTATAAGCCTATATCAAGGCAAGAACAACTTTAATGTACAGCACGAATAGCGCGATTTAGCAAGAAATCACTGTGGGCCGACGTCGGTGAAATCACGAAAATGTCGGTGAAATTTGAAAAAAACCTTAGTGTTACCACCGCGAAATGTCAGAGAAAAATCGAACACGGTGTTTTCGGTGATTTACTATAAAACGCCGCCAAAACACTGACATCGATGATTAAACGCCGCGAAATAAAGAAATGGGATATTAACCTTTATTTGTACATTTGTATGTTTTTGAGATTTGTATAACTGTCATTTTTTATAATATGAGTGATTCATTCATAATTATTTTCTTTTTCAGGTGTGCAAGCTGTCATCATATTTTTGTTCTTTAATTCTGATATTTGCTTTTGTTTTAATCTATTATGTTAAGAAAACAATGTGCAAACGTATCATTACCATTTATAAGCTTGGATTGTATTATTTTTAAATTGAAATAAACTTGAACTTTTGAATGCAAGCTTGGTATCCCGAGTTAATTTGTGGCTTCTGAACTGGTGTAGTTGAGTTGATTTGTGGCTTCAAAGTGGGTGATAGCTAATTGTAATCAAAGCCAATTAAAATCAATCAAAAACTATTCAGATACGTGTTCTATACATGTTGCATGTGTGTCTAATTATTTGCCCAATCATGCTTTTTACTCAATATTCTATATTGAATACATGTCTAATTACTTGGCCAATGATTTTTTTACTCCATGGTCCAACAAGAAGCCATTTCGTCATAATATATAGTTTCCCTTCTTTTCGGCAAGTTTGTTAAATACTACTAAGATATCATGCACAAGGCACGGGATACCTGTCGTAGTCCGCGTGAAAGAATTATTTGAAGTTTAAGAAAAAAAAGTTAACCTACTAAGACATCCTGCACAAGGCACGGGATACCTGTCATAGTCCGCATGAAACAATTATTTAAAGTTTAAGAAAAAAAAGTTAATCAACTAAGACATCCTGCACAATGCACGGGATACCTGTCGTAGTCCGCGTGAAACAATTATTTAAAGTTAAAAAATATTTTTATTTATTATTGAGGAAACGTATACACATAAATTTATTCAAAACCAAAGCACAAAACAATGGTCGTTTGTCCGTAAATCTAAACACAGTAAAACTTATTTAAGCATACATTAAAATGTAATGTCACGATACTGAATTAAATGTTTGTTTCTTTTTCTTTTGACCCTTTTTAATGCGATTTTTTCCTGATGATCTTGGGGGCACGGGTGCCGGGTGGCTTAATGAGTTAGGTCGTTGGATCTAACAACTCATACAAGCCTATCACCAATACGGTGTGGGTTCGCGCCCGGCTTTGTAAGTTACAAAAAGGGTGCACTCGACTCGCAGCCGTAAGTGTTGTTAAATACTACTAACTGTCGTAGTCCGCGTGAAACAATTATTTTAAGTTTAAGAAATAAAAAAGTTAATCAAATAAGACATCCTGCACAAGGCACGGGATACCTGTTGTAGTCCGCGTGAAACAATTATTTAAAGTTTAAGAAATAAAAAAGTTAACCTACTAAGACATCCTGCTCAAGACACGCGATACCTGTCATAGTCCGCGTGAAACAATTATTTAAAGTAAAAAAATAGTTTTATTTATTATTGATGAAACGTATATACACATAAATTTATTCAAAACCAAAGCACAAAACAATGGTCGTTTGTACGTCAGTCGAAACACAGTAAAACTTATTTAAGTACACATTAAAATGTAATGTCACGATACTGAATTAAATATTTCTTTTTCTTTTGACCCTTTTTCATGCGATTTTTTCCTGTTGATCTTGGGGGCACGGGTGCCGGGTGGCTCAATGAGTTAGGTCGTTGGATCTAACAACTCATACAAGCCTATCACCAATATGGCGTGCGTGGGTTCGGGCCCGGCTTTGTAAATTACAAAAAAAGGTGCACTTAACTCGCAGCCGCAAGTGATAAAGTTTACCAGTTGCTTGCCCATGGAAGGTGGTTCTCTCCGGGCACTCCAGCTTCCTCCACCACTAAAACTGGTCGCCTTGATATAGCTGAAATATTGTTGATAGTGGCATTAAAACACCAAAAATCAATCAAATCCTGTTGATTTTGTGACTTATTCCAGTGATTCCACCCCCCCCCACCCCCGTTAACCATGCCTACAACTTGGATATAGACATTTAAGTCAATGTACAGCAGATACGACGGAGAGACAATATTGTACAGAGACTATATAATTGCAATAATTCATATTATTTATTTAAAGTATTTTTATAAACCGCAATTCCCGCATAATTAATTTTCTCCATCCCCTTTTTGTCTCGAGTATATACCAGATGTATACGTCACATCGGAAACTCGCATAAAAACTATACAAATCACGCAGTTTGTAGCAGTTTTTTTTACAAATCTAAGCTGTCGTATATTGCAAAAGAAGGTTCTTCAATGTCTCAAAATTGTTTTTACAATTCACGTTTGCACTAACACAAAAAATCATATCGCAAAATTGAAGATTATATCTTTTCATGTTCGGAACAGTCAATCAAATACAATGTGCACAATTTGGGTACCGTAATCTGAAGTTGCATGTTTAACTCTTTGAAATTGAAATATACAGTACGAAATAGTAAAAAAACATTTATTTAAAAAAGTATTTATCAATGAGAGTCAGAAATAATATTATAGATGCGTCTCGTGATTTAATAATCGGCATCGGACATAATATTACATACCTTAGGGCACATTTTTTTTCTAACACACGATACAAATGACTACGCGTGTACGCGTTGAGAGCATTTTTTTTCTAACATACGTTTGTAAAGTTTGCACAAACTTTGACAAACTATGCAATCGCTAAATGTGCGTCTACAGTTTGTCGTTTATCGTTTGTTGCATTTGTTTCTATTCTCAACACTGAATCAATTATAGACACTGGAATTTTCCCACCAAAACAAAGATGGAATCTAACAAAAGAAGAGATGAGTTTATTTACCAAAAACATGTGTATACATATTATCAGGTCAAACAGGGTCAGTAAACTCTGATTAAACGATGTATTTGTTTCTACTTTTGCAGCGTTTAACAAACGACACACAACGTTTGCCAAATTTTGGTTAGAAAAAAATGCACCCTTAGTATAAAATATTATCCGGATTATCTCATTTGATGGTTCAGGTGATTTATCATTCAATTCAAATATTTTATTGAACAAAATGCATAAATTTAATTATACGATATCAAATGGGATTTATCATTAATTGTCGGAAACTAATATTACTGATGGTCTCATTATTTAATAATCAGCGTGGGATATAATATTATACGAATACGAAAGCTTTATTTTGATTCGGGTTCATTACAACATATAACATAAGCTCTGGTGTACCTGTTTATTGTACACTAGGATACTTTTTTATAGGAATGGAAAGTATTTTATTATAAAATATTTACCATAACATAAAATTTAATATTAAATTCTTTCCACTGGATAAATTTTCAATCGGAAAAAATTATGTCTTACATTATACATGTATGATTTTCGCCGCGGTGTTGTCACCGACAATTAAAATATTTCACTGACATTTAGGCCCTAATTTGTATATTTTCACGGTGGAAGTTTCACCGTGATTTCACCGACATTTTACGGTGATTTTATGACATATCACCGACATTTCACCGCAAAAAAACACCGACCAGGGTGATTTCTTGCTAAAACATGTGTGCGTGCTGTATATATAGATAAAATGATGAAGATGTCAGATATGTACTAGATCAACATGTTTAGTTGGATGTTTAGAGTGTTGGCTCACAAAACCAATAGTCTCTGTGTAGACAACTACAAAGCCTGAGTGTTGGCTCACTAAACCAATAGTCTCTGTGTAGACAACTACAAAGCCTGAGTGTTGGCTCACTAAACCAATAGTCTCTGTGTAGACAACTACCAGAGTTATTGAAAAGTGTCGGTTTTGCCGATAAAAAATCTAAATGTCCGATAAATTCAGTCCCTCTGTCGGTCCGGATGTCCGATAAATATGCGATCCTGTAATTCCCGCACCGGGTTTTAGACGTACCAAAATTGCGACTGGTTTCCGATTTTTATTTTACTTATTTTGGTAATGGTATATCGAAATCAGCGGTGTCAGTAGAATTATCCCTGAGAAATGATTGTCGGTTTCCTCAAGTCAATTTTTTGCCGCCGGGTCGTTATCTTTTATTACTATTACTAATAAATACAATAAAATAAAATAAAATTAACACACCGGCCCTCTATTCTAACTCTAAGATAGCCAAAGCGCTTAGGATATCGGTAAAATGATCATGATTTAAAACCTGTACGTGACGTACATTATGGATAAAATGGCCACTGGTGATGTGCCCAGTGGAACCGTTCTGACTATTTACAGAAATATACGCATTTATCAACGAAATATGAGTGATGCAATTTTATTGGCTTAGCAAAAGCCTTTATGATTTATTTTGTGACCTTCACGGGAAAGATACCAAAACACTGATTTGACAGAAACAAGAAAAAAACAAAAATTTTAACACAACACACTCCTTTATACCATTATAGGACCAAAAGTGAGACCAGGTGTACCATTGGTGGTAAGCATATTCTACATCCCATAAGACACATGTTTGTTCATTTTGAATTTGTGGTTTAACATCTCTTGAAGAAAAAAACCCTGCATGCAAGCCTGTCCTTAAAATTTTCCTATGGTAGGGGAAACCAACAATCAATTTTACATGGCCAGATGACAATGCATAATTGTTTGTTGACAATATATTTCAACTATTTCAGAGCCTATGGCTAAGCAAACCACAACTGAAAATTAAAAGAATGAAAGTCATATTTCTAATTCTTTCAGATTTTGTTTTAATCATATTCATAAATACAGTATACAGTATAAGATTAAAATTGGTGATTAACTTTAAAACACATATAACATATATCCGCAACAGAATACCGAAGGAACAAGTTAAAGGAATTATTCAAAAAAACAACAGAATCCAAAAACAAGTCAAAATGGAGATATTGTTAAAATATCTGATTTACCATATCTGTAATCTACCTGAAAAAAAAGCTGGGCGCCTAAATTATTTGTTGGGCTCCTTGGAAATGAAAGTTAGGAGACCAGGTGGCGACCATGGTTCAAAAGTTAGTGTATATCCCTGCAATCACTCAGAAACATCCGCTTTTCATTCTTATATTGTGCTCCATGCACTGTTGGGATCTCTTCAACTGGTATCATGAGAAATACAAAAAGGTAATGTATAAATGTAATAAATAATTAATGTAAACCAGATGTAAAATAACTCATGATGTAATATAACGCAATCCCACTGACATTTTGACAAGATGGCCGCATGGCCAATACAGTTTCATACGGATGCGAAGCCGGGGGTTAAAAGAAAGGTTGACCCATTGCCACACGTCGATAAAAAAAAAGAAATACGAGGAAACACGCAAACGTCTTTTCCTCGAATCATGGAAAGATAAGAGGCCATGGTTAAGAAATGAGCGTAGGTAATGGGCAACTAAACTATCTTGTTAGATGGTCAAATGATGTTATTATTAATTGAATCTGAATAAATGCATAAATACTAGTGAAATCATGCAAAAAACACAAGGCTAAAAACAAGTTAATATAATATTTTATTTATAAATGTTCGGACTGACAAAAGTTTGTTCGGACTGACAAAATCTTGAAGGTTGTCAGTCCGAATGTCTGACACAACCAAAAAAATTTCAAGAACTCTGAACTACAAAGCATGAGTGTTGGCTCACTAAACCAATAGTCTCTGTGTAGACAACTACAAAGCATGAGTGTTGGCTCACTAAACCAATAGTCTCTGTGTAGACAACTACAAAGCCTATGTATCATAATATGCACCATACATTGTACAAAAAATCATATAAAACAGAAAATATATTTTTATTTAATAAAGCTTAGTAATGTATGACAATCACAATATCTATCCAGTGATACAGTCAAATCCGCTTATTTGCATAGAGCAAATGTCAGAGCATAATATCCATTTATGCGGAGTATTCAAATGTAGTAGCATTCAAAGTCAAATTACAGTTCACAAAATCCCTATTCAACGTGTCCACCATTTGCATTGATGCATGCCTGAAAATGGTGCCTCACTGAATTCACAAAAGTGTTAAACGATGCTTGTGGAATGTCTTTTCAGTCCTAACTAATGCTGGATCCATTTCCCCCAACGTTGCTGGTTGATTAGGAAAATTTTGCAAACGTTCCATTTCAACCTAAATGTGCTCAGTTGGTGAGAGACCTGGCGAAACAGCAGGTCATTGGCAGTACATTGTGTCAGCAAGTACACCACAAATTAATACGAGCAAGATGTGGTCGGTTATGGCAGTGTTAGAAACTAAGAAATAAGGGAGGTTGTCACAAGGGCAAGTAGGGGAAAAAATCAGGTCGTCCGAATTTACATCAGGTTGCCGAAAAGGGTCGCAGAGCGACCCTTCCCACCTCGCATTGCGAGGTGGTCATTACAGCTCAAGGGCCCCAGAAGCTCTGGGGTAAATAGTGCAAAATCCTGCATTCTGGGTGTTTCCTGAGGCCTACTTTTTGGTTTGAAAAAGGTGGCTCACACCTTGAAAAGAATGGCTTTTGGTTTTAGTCAGTGGGAGCCAGATCAATGTTGAAAAACACCCATCAATTCAAGTTTTAGTTCCTCAAGAAGTACATTTGACTTTTTAGTAACGACGGACAAAAAGCACTTGTTTGTTTTAAAAAAAAAAATTAAATCAGTTGTTTATTTTTTTTAAATTTTATTCAGATTTAAGTTCCTTTTCAATTTCCATATTCACAGCCTCTTCAGATTCATCACATTATGAAGTTACCCTTCCCAAATTTAGTAAATAGTTAAAAAGCTGCCTGAACTGATTTGTTCTGGGCTTTTTTTTTTATTCATAACTACCTTAAGGACATCTATTCAATGTCACATTTTTATTTATGTCTACCTTGATTATTTGAGTCTTGCTTACCAGTGATTTTTTATATGTCCCCCCCCCCTTTTCCTATTGAAATAAATATCACTGTACTGTGATCAAATACCACACAAATTGTAATAACTAATATTTGTGTAATCTTTAGCAGAAGAACGATGTCTCTGTCCATTTGCTCAATGGTCCAACTACATTTGTATATCCAGTATAGCTTGGGAATGAAAATATAGCACAAACGTAAATTGCCACTGTCAGTCAAAAACGGAAGAAACTAAAGGCTGTAATTATCATTTGCCAGACCTCAAATCAGATTGCAACAATGGAGTAAAGCTACTGTAGTTCAAAGTCTATTTTTTAATTGGATATGCATGAACGTTTTCACATGTCTGGATGTAAATAAACGATAGATCGTAATATTAACCCGGTGTCGAGTATAAAATACCAATGCGGATTGATAAATATCCGGAAGCGTCCCGTGCATTTCAACGAATTTTGAATTGCCAATCTTCGCATATATGAACATATTTGATATGAGAACTATGATTTTATGTCACAGAAATGAGAAAATAATAAATCAAAGGTTCGTTTTGTTGGAAGTAGCTTCGGACAAAAAGTTCGGTCAATATTTCCTGTAGCACAGTACCGCATTGCGTCCCCTTTCCAAAATGGCGCCATTGTTGTTTGTTTACGAAAAATAAATACAAATAGTTTTATTTTAGTCAGGAATATATAAACATAAGCTCTAATGAACGAAATTAAAGTTTGTTTAAACCGCAATGGATTACTTTCCAAGAAAATCACTTTCAAAATACTTAACGGATACAATAGAATTCACCCTCCAACGTGAGCCCTGACTGACAAAAAATATTTGGTCGTCAGTCGGGCGACTATTCTGGGAATTCAGGTCGTCCTGATCAATGTTAGGTTGGTTTTGACGAACGGACGACCGCTACTTTCGAACACTGTTATGGTCCTGCAGAAATGCTGGCATGTCTCTTGAGTTCAAATGAATGGAATAACATGTTGTTGCAGGATCTCATTATGGCATTGTATGCCATTTGAATTTCCATCTATGGTAACTAAAATGTGGTCATCCACGAGCAGTAACTCTACTCAATACCATCACGCTGCTATCACCAAATGTTAAGCCGTGATATTTACTGATAAACTCTTGCATGACCATCACTGCTGTCTCAGTGAAATTCATACTTGTCTGTGAAGAGAAGAGTGGCAAATCCTGTATTCATAATCTCATATGGCATCTACACCATGCCAGTCTAGCTTTACAGTTGAGTGGCAACAATAATGGAAGTATATTGCAGGTTGTAGTGGTCAAATGCCATGCTCATGCAGATGATTGTGGTCAGTCATACAACCAATTCTTTTCAATCCAGGAATGCTACAGGCAGTATAACTTGCTGCTTGGAGGCAATTTCTGATGTGTATCAACCCAATGTCAGTGTCTCGACGAATAAACCATTTCTGACTGTGTAAAGCTACTAGTAATAAACAATTATAAAATCACTGTCGGAACAGTTCCAAAATCTAAACGAAAAATTTTAGATACAGAGGCAGAGTCAATACCTCTATAACATAATTATACATTGATCACAACTCATTCTCCTGGCTTGGTGTAGACACGTCAATAAAATGTGAGTGAATTACCTTTCTGAATAGGATTCATTTTTTACCTACAGAAATAACATAAAAAATGTAATTTATTTTTGTTACCTATTTTCATCATTATTTATTAATATTATTATTCGTAGTACCAATTTCATTAGTCCAAATAATTAGATTGTCCAGAAATTAATTTTGACTGTTTGCCTTCCTGTCACATGACGACATCAATAATTCAAATGAAAATGAAAGCCTCCCTTCCTGGGCAGACTAACTGTGACTAGAATTTTATTTTATTCGATTTTTTTTTTATTTCATCATGACATCGATTTCCCAAGTCTTGCTGAAGCTCATCACACTCCTTAAAAATTAGGTCTCTGTTTACGTTCAGATGAGGTGAATGGCAAGTATCAATCAATCAATTTCAACCCATACGAAATGTCACAAATGTCAATTAAATTGCACTCAAAATAAGCAGTGTGTGGTGAAATTAGTGGTAGACCTATAGACAATGTCTATGTAAAATCAAGCTTGTCTATGTCAAATTTTTAAAATTTGGTATAATAATGTACAGTGAGGTCTATACTCTATGTAATATAGAGATTGGTCTATGATACCACAAAATTTAGTTTCACACACTGAATAAGTTGTGCAAAATTTCAAGCATCTACAATGTACACTACACTCCAAGTGTTACGACGCTCATACTCTCATGTCGGACAGAGAGTTTCGTCGTACTTTGAGAGGGTGTCACTCTTAAAATCGTCCGACAAAATCCTCCCAGGTCGGAGTGAGAGTGAGAGTATCCACTCTCAGATAGTTAAACTGTGTAACGTCCCCAAATTCTACTAACCAATAAATTTGTGCATAAAGAAACATGCGTATCTTGGTAAAGCTGAAATAAATTAATGATATACAGTACGGAAAGTATAGATCTGTTAACGACTGTCACAGGCGATATTATACAATAATACTATTGAATAAAATGTATTAACATGCAGTACCCATGTTTTAAGTGCACTAGAAGTGAATATTAATACATGTATGTCCCTATGTACATATGTATACTCGCGACAATCAATGCCAAGGCCCTTTCACTCCCTTTTCACCCTTAAGGGTGTAGGCCTGGGTAACCCCCAAATTTTCCCATCATTCAATTTTTTTTAAATTTGCACCATGGAATAGTTATGTCTAAATACATTTTCTGACAAAGTTTCAAGAAATTTCACCGTGCCGTTTTCTCCATAGCACATCCTAAATATAGCAATTTTGGGGGTATTCCCGACGCCAGGTGGTAATAATAGTTTCGGAAGTTTCTAATCGATATACACATTTATTTCTGGTTGAAAGGGAATATTTTGACTTTAATACACTTGACAATGTTATTGTTCAATAAATATGAAATATCTAGCATATATGAATATCCTGTAATCTGTATGGAGATAAGCACGTGCAAACAGTGGGTGGAAATTGGGAAAAAAGGGGGGATGCCCTGAGGTAGAGATGCCGACTTATCGTTATTTTGGCCGCCATTTTGTTTTCCGGTAGCTGCTGATACATGAAAATGCAATATTTTGATGTCAGATTTTGACAGATAAAACTATATAAAGATATAATTTTTTTACATTAATTAATTATCTGAACATTGTTTATAATCTTTAAAAAATTTGTTTCTTTTAATATGGAATCGTTTAAATATAACGTGTTAGAATCAGAATCGTTGTTTTCGGAATTTTACCATTCGCGGCACGTTTTTTTCACTAGGGTCCCCCTTTCAATGCCTTGCCCGGCTATGTTCCTGATGTTATATAGTTCCATGATTATTATCCAATTAAAGCTCAGATTCGTAGCTTGCGCATGGTCACAGTCGCTTCCGATTTCCTGAGCATGCTAAATGGAAAATGGTCGTCTGAAAAGTTCCAAGATGAACTATTCAATGAAAATTTTGGAGTAGCGTTCTCCGACGGCGATATTTGTATTTTCTGTTACAATTTCAATGTAGGAAACATACCATCTCAACCATATTAGATCGGGAACATAGCTGATTTTTAGTATTTAAAACGCCCCTAAACATGTCTGAAGGAGAACGTCATCACG
>MJUT01022360.1:44274-54457 GCA_002080005.1 Gigantidas platifrons
AATAGTGTTGAACACTAATTGCACACCCACCTTTATGCATTCATAATTCCACAAAAAGATGTAAAAGGTGATTCATATGTTATAATTGCACTCAAAACAAGTATTTCTACACACAATTTCTTCTATTATGATGTCAGATAAGTTATTTTCTGACAAAATTATGGCAATGTGAGCCATAATGGACCTTTCGGTCAAGATCAAAAGTGGCTCTGAGATGCATTTTGGACAGTAAAACAAATGGCAAATATTACTTCAAACATGTTCAGTTTCATTTTTCTGACAGAATAACTTATAATCTATGGGAAAAAACAAAAGTAGAGACATTATCTGCTGTTTACACAAAAAATCAGAATTCTAAAACAGTCATTAAAATCATTATTGATGGTGGCCATCTTGGGAAAATTATTGACCAAAAATAGGCAATTTCAAATGCTCATAACTTTTGAACCCTTCATCCGATTTTTACAAATGAAGGCTCAAAATTCTTTTTAGATTGAGCTCTATCTAATGGTTTAAAAACAGCAAGCATCCCCTGTAATTGAATTTTGACTGGCATCTCTACCTGAGGTACCACCCTGGTATTAAAAATGTTGAAAAAAATCCTGTCATTTAATTTCCACCAAAAAATGTCACAGTAAAGAAAATATATATAGACATCATAGAACCAAATTTTACAAACTTTTACCGTCGGATTTTTAAAATATTTAAATTTATGTTTTCATGGCACCCAGAAAAAAAATGAAATTGTCGAGGAAAGTTACCACACACCCATCTTTTGCTAGTTTCTTTGTTTGTGAGATAAAATTTAACTAGTTACCAATAACAAAAAACTTTTGAATTCTTATAATTGACACAGTGGATGTCCAAATTACCAAATGACCGCATTTGTCTTTTGTATTTTCAGGTCGGCTGGGGAGGGGGAGGGGGAGGGGTGGTTTGAGGGTGACTATACTTGATTACCGGTAATTCATTAAAAAAAAACACACACACACACAGACATCCACCCAGGTGTATTGTTAAATTCCTTTAAATTCTGTCCTCCAGTTGTATTCGTTTGATTCTGATTATTCTTTATTTGTCTTAGGAGAAGGAGACGGATCAGATAATATTACAATTTTTTTCCCAAACATAGCTTGCTATGTTTTACTACCGTATAATTTGCTTTCATAATCTAAGATTCTGATGAATATATTTATTTTTTGTTTTTTTACAAACCCTTGAATTTCAATAGAAAAAGGTTGTCACGCAAATTGTGTTACATTTCTGGCATTTTTGACAACATATTTCGATGAAAATTTTTTCTGGAAAGAGATGTTTCAATGATATTTTGTGGGCATATAATAATAACACACTGCCTGACACTGGCATAAGCAGCAATAATATATTAAAATACAAGGAGCACAACTATGGAAAGGTAAAAGGAAAAGGAGTCATATTTTTTAACTGGCCAAATCCAATGTAAACAATCTTTATCACCAAGAAGCTTGGAATTGAGGTGGAATTTTCAAATGCACAGATGATCATATATTTGAGAAGACACTGAAAATAGAGTTATCTCCCATACCCCAGGTCTACACCCTTAAACAATGCACAGACACACACAAAAATGTAACATTACTAAACTAACTACAAAAATGTAAATAACGAAAAGCCTTCATTATTTACCTGAAAAAGAAAACAAAACATTAAACACAAACTACCGTATTTTAAGAACGATTGGTCGATATTTTTTTTCCTCAACACACTGGCTTCGACCTATCGTCCACAAGGATGAAGTTAAAAAAAATCTTGTATACAAATTACTTTATTTTGCTCTAGGTTTTTTTCTGAATAAGAAGACTAAAATCCTCGATGTTTTTGGTGTTCTTTTTTTTAAATAAAGCAATAAAAGTATACTAACAGGGGGTGCAATTCCGGGGGAAAATGTTCAACATCCGAAAAAAAATCAATATTCAATAATTGATTGATTGAAGTGTTAGCAAAAATCAGTTCAATATTGTATTGTATAAAATATATACTATAAAAAGTGTATGTTGTTGAAAAAAAATTACAGGGTAGATCGTTTTACAATATAAAGTTGAATCAAAGTTATTATCACAAAATATCTAAATATAGCTATAGCTTGTCCATCAACCACCGGCCTGTGCACGAGGTTGAAGGGAAAAAATGGCGGTTGCATGACATCTCACACAATCGTGGAGAACAAGCTTTTTATACTAAATATACTGGAAAATAATTATCGATTTCGTTACAACTAGATTGTTCTACACTTGAATTGGTCAATAGGAACAAATAAAATAATAACCATGACTTGAAAAAATCAACACAGGTGAAATCTGTCGGCACTTGTAAATATCCTGACATGATCTGATGATTGAAAATTTACTGGACCGAGACGATCACATAATTTGTGTACTATTAATTAAACAGTTTAAAGGTATGTCAATAAAACTGCACATGGTGATACATTGATTATTTTATTGTATGAACATCGGGGTCATCCTTTTACCCACAGATGGCATTACAAACCAAACTCCTCATAAAAAACACACAAACACAAGTTTAAAAACACAAACTTTAGTTTTTACTCAAATTTAAGTTGGTTTGTTAGAAAACTCAAGATTTTGCGAGAAATCCAAGCCAGGGCTGGACTCGTATTTTAAAAGTTTCGATTTCGGAAAAGTTACGATATTTCTAGCATTCATTTCCGATTGTAATCGTAAAATATAAGTGCACTAGAAAGATCTATTAAAATTAAACAGATTAAAGAAACACAAACGGTGTAACTCAAAATTGTTGTACAATTCCTTTTCATTATGAGGTGCTCCTATACATCGAACGAGCGTGACAAATATTGACCTTTGAACTACCTTTCCTGGCGCGAATACACATCGATCACAAAATGTTTGACATGTTCACCTCGAGAAATGTAAAAAAAAAAAAAAATCTTTAAATATATCCACTCTCACGTCCGACCAAATACTCGGGAGTGCACCTACGATGTCCGACCAAATACTCGGAGTAAGAGGGTGTTGACTCTCAAATTTATCGGACATTTCTCTGGAGTGAGTCGGACATTTTGGGAGGAATATGTCCGACCTGAGAGTATGAACGTCGTAACACTTGGAGTGTACTGTATGTGGTCGGTCTTTCAAATGCTTTAAATTAAAGTTTAATGAATGAAAATTACTTTGTTATTAAGAATAAGAGTGAAAGGACCCTGGACTAGCATGTTTGAGGTTGAACGGACCTTGTTTTCCCCTAAATACCTCTCCCATTTAGTAACACAGTGTCTGGTGCCAGTGGTGGTATCGAGTTGTATCGCCCCTCTACCTGTTCGCTCTGGGTCGTTTCTCCCCAGATTTTAAAATTAAGTAAAGGGAGTATAAGTATTAAAATTAGATATATCTTTATCATACTCTTATTGGATTACTTATATGGTGATTATCAACTCACTAGTCCTATAATATAAGCCTTTGTAGGTTCATATTGTCTGCTTTTCATGTTTTCATCGGATATTTTCATTTTCTATTATTGCTGAACCCGAAGTCTTATCGGAAGTCGCTATTTTCTTGTAGCAAGTTCTCACAGAAATTTAGTGGGAACTTTCGATCGTCATTGGACAATGCTTTTGACAGTTTTGAGCTTACTTCTGCTATGACAGTTATTGATAAACTTATAAAATATCACAAAATCTGACCTACCTTATTAAATGATGGAGGATTATCTATTTTTGCAATGCTTTTTCAAAGGTCCCCCCTGCTTTTTAAATTGTCAAGCGGTTGACGTACGAGACGTTCCGAAGTCTTTCCGAATGAATAATCAGTTGCATATATTTCAGAATAATTCTTGCAAAACGATTTTTTTGTATTTTCGGAAACCTTCAATATGAATTAAATGGTCTAATGATTAATAAATATTTAAAAGCACTTTCACTGATCGAATTTTATGAATACAAACATTAAGACTTTAAAGTTTGTAAACTAGAATTCTTTCGCAAACCTTGCAATCAAATTTGTTTCATTCACGCACTCTTAAAAATATAGAATCGGCACATGTAATAGGTGGCGCAACTAACTGCAGTGTGGGAAACCATTTTTTTCAAACACTCGCCAAAATGGCGAGTGGATTGAAACAAGTACTCGCCAAAATGAAATAGAGCTCGCCATGTTTGGAGAGTGACATTTTTTTTAAACTCGCCAACAAATACCAAATAAACAATACAGTAATGTTCAACAATTTATTTTGCAGATTTTGACAAGTCATTAACTTGGTCAAAAAGGATCAACACTCTCTTAAGAGCTGCACTGATCTCTTATTCCTCAATTTCGTTGTCTTCGTCTTCATCAAGTACGGAAGCACAGACTTTTAAGTTTTGATACGTGGTATAAAACATGTATGTCAAATCTGGTTCCGACACATATTTAACTTTTTGTTTTCGCGTAGGTTTTCACTACGAATTCGTTTGAAATATTTCAAAACCAAATTATTGTATTTCAGTGTGGGAAACGAACGCTCGCCAACTCGCCAAGGCGAGTTGAAATGTCGGGTGGCGAGTACAATCCACTTTATACTCGCCGGTCTGGCGAGTAACAGTTGTAAGGCGAGTAGGAACTTGAAAACGCTCGCCACGATAACTGGTATACAGCTTTAAAATACCATAGCTCCCAAACAGTTAAAATATATGTTAACTGTGTCATTTATCCAACATTTTATTAATCATTGCTCGATAAGAAAACATTCCATCATGTATCGTATCTATCTTTACCTCCAACGTTGGAGATCATGACACTTTCTCTACAGAAAAATTAAGTATACAATCCCGACCCGCATAATTTTGCCAAGGTCGATTTCACGATTAAATGAAATATTGTTTCATAAAAAATAGATGTGATGACTTTTAAAATTAATGCAAATACAATAATTTGGTTTTGAAATATTTCAAACGAATTCGTAGCGAAAACCTATGCGAAAACAAAAAGTTAAATATGTGTCGGAACCAGATTTGACATACATGTTTTATACCGCGTATCAAAACTTAAAAGTCTGTGCTTCCGTACTTGATGAAGACGAAGACAACGAAATTGAGGAATAAGAGATCAGTGCAGCTCTTAAGAGAGTGTTGATCCTTTTTGACCAAGTTAATGACTTGTCAAAATCTGCAAAATAAATTGTTGAACATTACTGTATTGTTTATTTGGTATTTGTTGGCGAGTTTAAAAAAAATGTCACTCTCCAAACATGGCGAGCTCTATTTCATTTTGGCGAGTACTTGTTTCAATCCACTCGCCATTTTGGCGAGTGTTTGAAAAAAATGGTTTCCCACACTGTATTTGCATTAATTTTAAAAGTCATCACATCTATTTTTTATGAAACAATATTTCATTTAATCGTGAAATCGACCTTGGCAAAATTATGCGGGTCGGGATTGTATACTTAATTTTTCTGTAGAGAAAGTGTCATGATCTCCAACGTTGGAGGTAAAGATAGATACGATACATGATGGAATGTTTTCTTATCGAGCAATGATTAATAAAATGTTGGATAAATGACACAGTTAACATATATTTTAACTGTTTGGGAGCTATGGTATTTTAAAGCTGTATACCAGTTATCGTGGCGAGCGTTTTCAAGTTCCTACTCGCCTTACAACTGTTACTCGCCAGACCGGCGAGTATAAAGTGGATTGTACTCGCCACCCGACATTTCAACTCGCCTTGGCGATTTGGCGAGCGTTCGTTTCCCACACTGTAACTGTAATGGCGAGATGGAAAAAGATTTGTCGGCTGAAGATTGAAATGTTGGTTTATAAACATATTTTTGCAAGAAAATTGTGGTAAGAGATTATTTTCATTCATTTTTAGGTTACTTCTAATAGTTTCATTAGTCTTGGCAGTGGGTAATAAATTTGAAACTTTGCTAGGAGAAAATAGCGACTTCCGATAAGACTTCGGGTTCAGCAAAAAAATAGAAAATGAAAATATCCGATGAAAACGTGAAAAGCAGACAATATGAACCTACGAAGGCTTATATTATACGACTAATCAACTCACAGGATTAATAGCTTTGTAGTTAATAAATAAGTATGAACAAAAACAACATTAAAACAATATATTTACATTTACTATAAAATGTAGGAGAAAAACGACATCGGCCGAACAGAAATAGGAGCATGATGACTCAGTGGGCAAACAGGTTTTGGGCGAAACGACACAAATTCGTGTCTAGTGCCAGTGTGCGAAGGGTTTGTTTGAAATGGATTACACAAAGCTTGCAATTCAACTTTCAAGCATACTGAAAGTAGTATTCAGAAGAAATTGAACGACATCTATAATATTCTTACAAATAGTAGTGTCACAATGCTTGAACTGAATGGCAGTGGTACTACTTCGAGTAGGGAGTAGTGTGTAGGCCGGCCAGCAAAAAAGAAAATCTGATGAGAGTGAAACCGACAGCACGCACTAACTTGGGGGTGGGTTCCGAGAGCATGTTGTCATACAAATTAGCGGTAAAATAATTGGACATGACAATAGAATATCAATATTTTTTTTATAATTAAATAAAATACAAAAATTAGTCAAAAAGGAAATTTCACGAGCATTTCATGATTTACCGTTTCTGCTTCGATTTTTCCCCTCGAAATGAAGATTTGTGCCTTTTTAAATTTGCAATCAATATTTTTATCATTCCGAATACACACACAACATGTCACTTTATCATTTCTTGTATTTTACAAACCTTTTCTTCTTTAATTTTCTTCAAAACCAAGGTAAATCTTCAGTGAACTAGCATTTGCATTAAGAAAATGGCAGCCTTGCTCCTTGTGACGTCACAGGAAATATACCTTTCGATGATCTCATACTTTTTCCTATTTTCCCTGTCTTATATTTTTTCATAAACTGGTACCCTATCCAGTTCGTTAATAGATCTTTCTCATCAATAAAGAGTAACGAATAAAAGATCTTTTAAAAACATTTCGTGTCGATCCTTGTCAGGCTTGTGTATTTCAAGAAAAAGTAATATAAAGCAAGGATTTATATAGTATTTACTATATATAAATCCTTGTAGAAAGGCACCAATTATATAAAATAAATTTGTGAAACATGTTTTTTTTTCCAAATCGTAACAACTTAAACACAGACAAAAAACAATTTGTCTACAAATGTACTTCCTGACTGACCTGAGTGATTATTGTCTATTGTGTTTCGAGTGAAATTAATTCATTTTTGTGTTTAACATGTGTATTATCAAAATGCTTATCATATAAATTTAAATTGTAGAGTAACGCAAGGATTTGTATACTATGCAAATCCTTGAGTAACGCTACATAAAATTCCACTTTCATTGAAAAAGTTTTATAAAAATTGGACATGAATTGACTCGCCAAGGAAAAATTGGAAGTTTGTCAATAATTTTGGGGGACCCGGATGGCTCAGTGAGTTAGGTCACTGGATCTAACAACTCATACAAGCCTATCATCAATACAGCGTGGGTTCGCGCCCGGCTTTGTAGATTACAAAAAGGGTGCACTCGACTCACATCCGTAAATGATAACGTTTACCCGTTGCACGGTGTAGGATCAAATCAATTCCTTTCGGTAAATATCGGCGTTATTCGATTACTTTCTGTTATTACAACGACTCCTTTCGGAAATTATGGCACATCTGAAACGATGTTTGACCAAAAAAGATGGAAAAAGACCAAGAACATAGGTAAAATCCTCCCAATACTATCTTTTACGGAACAGTAGAATACTTAATTGAATCAACTTTGTCCGACTGAATTCCATAGTAATCCTACAGTTTTCTTTAAAATCATGAAAAATTTGAAGAGTGCCTTTGTTGTTGGAGCAAATATTTGAGAAAAAAAATAAGCCAAATGTAACTGATTGGGTTACGCAAGTCTGTTATTCTTTCAATACAATACATGTTTCATTTACGATATGTGTATGTTCAATGTTGTATAGGTAAAATAGGCCTTCAAATCACTTTTTAAAGAAAAAATTGTCAACGCCTCCTTTTGGCTCATCGAAAATGATCATTTTGGCACCGATTTCTTTCAAACCAAAGAACTTTTACTAAATATTCAATACAATGTTCTTTTTTTTTCTTTTTCTTTTTTGCAGAAAGCCCAATAAAAAACGAAAAAGATCTACTCTTTTGTTGCATCATCAAAAACAGCGGAAAACAAACGAGTCATGCGGTTCTATTGTTACATTTCGTTTTAATATTTCACTAAAATGTTAGGATCCAAAAGACCCTTAAATCTTAGCGATTGCTCGCGGTATTATGATCATTTCGTCACTGCTACCGAGTATTCACTTCTTGATTTTTGGAGAATCTTTCGTAACTGGTCAAATTGCGTGTGATTTCTCACTTTATTGAACGCAAATTCACCAACTCCGATTTATACATGTATTACTGTATTTGTCACGAAAGAAAGGAATACGCGCCATTCACTTGAAGGAAGCGTTATTCAATATTGCAACTAAAACTACGATTTTCGTTGAAAAAAATGTCGGCGGATCACATGTAATATCGCAGTTACAAAGTATCAATAATGACCAGACATTTCGAACGGAAAAGTGTCTTCAGTAAAGGAATTCTCGTTCTACTTCAAATTCGTGTATTTCTATCGCCGGTTGGCCTGTTTCACACGATCTTGTCACTTTGTTTCGTTTAATGCTGCATTACACTTTCATTAGAGTGCGCAAAACTGATTCTCCGAAATAAATACATCATCAAAGAATTCCGTGATCTAGCAATTGAGTGATAAATACTTACATTTCAGTGGTTAATGACGAAAAGAAGGTCCGGTCCGTACATTGTTTTTACTGGAAGAAGTCAAAAGGAGCGTGAGTTGCTTGCCCATGGTCGATGGTTCTCTCCGGGTACTTCGGCTTCCTCCACCACCAAAACTCAGTGGTCGCCATGATATAACTGAAATAATGTTGAAAGTGGCGTTAAAACACAAAAAATCAATCGATCAATCAATCAATAATTTTGTCCACTGTCACTGTATTAGAAGAAGAATTCAACGCGTGATCATTACAAAGAGAAAATAAAAACAAACCAGATGCTCTCTAGCATGTTAGCTCAATATAGACAATGAACAAACAAATCTGAAATTCCTGGTCAGAGTATTTTACATCCGACGTTCTATTTACTGTAAGAACAGCCATGTTGGTTGAGGTTGGCATGATCATTACATAATGATTCAGACTGCCACGCTTGGTTTAATTTGGATTAATGTTTTTAGAGGAGAGAATACATTTTTGTTTGCATCTTCTAGTATTTTTTTTAATGGACCTATTTTTCATATTCCGCGAAAAAAAAGTCAATATTACAAATTTCATGCGAAACAAATCCAAATAAACCACTCATTAACATTCAGCTACACCTTGATTTTCAGCTTAGTTTAATATGCAGCATTTTTGTCCATTTGAAGAAATTTTTATTTTTCAGTAAAGGTGGCCATCTTAGATGTAGGTCAGAGTTGTCAGACACTGGATCTCCAACGACAATGCAAATATACATTTTTGTAAACACGCAATTTATTTTTAAAAACCTGCTTCCACTCGAAAAAAAAAAAGACCACATATACTATCATAATGACGAGATGTGCTCATGGACAGTACAATAGCAAGGTCGGTGAATGCTCTTGAATGAATTGACTACCACCTAAAAAGTATTATCTGTTAATTAATTAAAGTTATTTTTGTGACTCTCGGGTTAAAACAACTACTCTTGGGCCAGAAAATCATAGCTGAGGCTAACAATAGAAAATAATATCAATTAGTCATGTCATCTAAAGAACATAATGGTCTTCGTGGGAGGCCAGATTAAAAATAGACGATCATTTTTTTGGAATCAAAACATATTTAAATTTAATATAAGTAGTATATGGGGACAGTTCAAGTCGTATTTGAGGTGGAGCTGTGAGGTGGAGCTACCGGAAGTGGCCCTACCGGAAGTGACGTCAGTCACGTGACCGGCCCTACCGGAAGTGACGTCAGTCACGTGACCGGCCCTACCGGAAGTGACGTCATTCCCCCCTTTTTTCTTTTGTGACGTCATTTTTTCCTTACTACGAGTACCATGGATACCCACAGGGGTGTGCAACCGGTTTCCCGCACTTTTATTTTTTTCGCGTACTTTTTTTTTTCGCGTACTATTTTTTTCAA
>MJUT01022360.1:70161-93067 GCA_002080005.1 Gigantidas platifrons
AGATTTAATATGTATACACGGTCACAATAATGGGACGTCGCGAAGATGTAATATGTATACACGGTCACAATAAAGGGACGTCACGAAGATTTAATATGTATACACAGTCACAATAAAGGGGCGTCGCGAAGATGTAATATGTATACACGGTCACAATAAAGGGACGTCACGAAGATGTAATATGCATACACGGTCACAATAAAGGGACGTCACGAAGATGTAATATGTCTACACGGTCACAATAAAGGGACGTTGCGAAGATGTAATATGTATACACGGTCACAATAAAGGAACGACACGTGCACGAAGATGTAATATGTATACACGGTCATAATAGAGGGACATCACGAAGATGCAATATGTATACACGGTCATAATAGAGGGACGTCACGAAGATGCAATATGCATACACGGGGCGTCACAAAGATGTTATATGGTACACTCTCATAATAAAGGGACGCCACAATGATGTTATATGTACACGGTCACAATGAAGGGGCGTCACAAAGTTGTTATAAGGTGCACGGTCACAATAAAGGGGCGTCACAAAGATGCTATATGGTACTGTCAGAATAAAGGGGCGTCAGAAAGATGTTTTATGTTACACGCTCATAATAAAGGGGCGTCAGAAAGATGTTTTATGTTACACGATCACAATAAAGGGGCGTCACAAAGGTGCTATATGGTACACGGTCACAATAAAGGGGCGTCACAAAGATGTTTTATGCTACACGCTCATAATTAAGGGGCGTCACAAAGATGCTATATGGTACACGGTCAGAATAAAGGGACGTCACAAAGATGCTATATGGTACACGGTCACAATAAAGGGGCGTCACAAAGATGTTTTATGTTACACGCTCATAATAAAGGAGCGTCACAAAGATGCTATAAGGTACACGGTCACAATAAAGGGACGTCACAAAGATGCTATAAGGTACACGGTCACAATAAAGGGACGTCACAAAGATGTTATATGGTACACGGTCACAATAAAGGGACGTCACAAAGCTATATGTTACACGCTCATAATTATGGGGCGTCACAAAGATGTTATAAGGCACACGGTCACAAAGATGTTATATGGTACACGGTCACAATAAAGGGACGTCGCATAGATGTTGTTTGGTACAAGGTCATACTATTTAGAGGGCGTCATAAAGATGATATATGGTACATGTACACATATAGTGCTGGTTTAATTCATTTTTATTGTGTTGTATTTTAGTTTTATCACATGGAATCGCAGCTAATATCTGTTTAATATTGACTACACATAAAACGAAAAATCTTTACAAACCAAAATTTTCATGTTAAAAAATATTAGGGACCGGTCATTATTTATCTCCAGGGGGGAGGGGCGGAAAAATGTAAATTTGGAATGAGCAAACATAACTGACCCCCCCCCTTTTATGTTGTGTTCAAATTTTAACCACCCCCCTCTTTCGACTACTTCAAATCTTTTGACCCCTCCCCCTTTCCTGATTATTGTTGAAAGGCTTCTAATTTCATATGTTGCTATAAATTCCGTTTAACAAGGATAGTAACTCATAGGAAACGGAACTAAAGGTCCTTCTGTGTTCATGAAGACAACCACAACTACACCTGATGGAAAGGACACCCTTAAGTCACTTTGTTGTAATTTTTTGTCTTCACAGTCTTCAACAAGTCAGGAGCTCACTATTTAAAGAAGCTGCATCAAGAATGTTTGCCATAAATACAATGCACTATAATAATAGTTTTTTTTAATATATTGAAATATTATTTTAATCATCAGTTTCACAATTAATCTCAAATCAACAGTATTATAATAACAGAAATTTGCAAATTAAAACAATACTTTATAATACAACAAAACAATTGAGAAAGTATTCATAGTACAAAAATTATCAAATGTATTTTAAAGCCAAATTTCCCTTTATGGGTTTATTTCAGAGATGATTCCAACACCAAAGTTTTTTCCAAAATAGTTCAATGATTTTATATATCTAGTGTATGTTTAAAAAAAATCAACCAGAAAAGCAGTGACCCCCCTCTATCAATTTCCAATTTTACCCCCCTATCCCCCNTCCCCCCCCCCCCGGAGATAAATATTGACCGGTCCATTTTATCTCTAAATTCTTTGGAATTTTTATTTTAAAAAGTGTGTCGAAAATAGGAAATACGGTAGGTAACCAGTCTACTGGATGAACTGGCATCGCCAGGGAACCAGTTAACCAATGAAATAAATATAACATCAACTTCCGGTTTTACGTGGAACTTGCAACTGTGGAAATATAGCCGGTTGTTTGAAGAGAAAAATAGCTTATGGGACAATGTTGACAAAATTTGAAACAAAATCGGCAAGGGTAAAAGGTAAATTTGTGCACAGACGTCATTTTATTCTCACCATATAGTGATCTTTACACTGTAATACACCACATCGTAACTAAAAAGGCCGACAAAAAGGGGGGATATGCTATCGGAAGTGTACAGTACAGATTATGACTCCGTACATTTTCATTCGTTTACTTTTACGTTATTTATATTTTTTGTTGTGGGAAACAAGAAGTTTAATGGCAATTCATGATTTTTCAGTTGCATTTTCTGAAATGATGATTCAAATCGTTTTGATTTGATTTGATTGTTGGTGTTTAACGCCACTTTTAGCAATATTTCAGGTATATCATGGCGACCAGTTTTAGTGGTGGAAGAAGCCGGAGTACCCGGAGAGAACCACCGACAATGGGCAAGCAACTGGTAAACTTTATCACTTGCAGCTGCGAGTGCACCCTATTTTGTAATTTACAAAGCCGGGCGCAAACCCACGCTGTCGAGTTCTTACACAAACGTACTCGCCAAATTTTTTCTCTTCTCGGTTTTGGCGGATTGGCGAGCGGTGGTTTCTTTCATTGTAACTCATTGAGCCAACCGGGCCCCCAAATCGTTTGACAGTTAATATAAAACGATAGGCATTCAATGAATTACCCATGAACAGGTCGTGGCCAATGACTAAATGACGTATAATACCAAATTTCACTTATTATATCTGAATTGAAGTACCACAGAATCCTTGAAATCGGGTATAAGCAAATCTCGTCACAAGTCCTCATAATAATTATATACTGTATTGGTTTGAAATGTAACCCTCCAATGCATTTTAATGCATATTATGTCTTGGACGGATTTTGTCGAAACGAGTGCATGTAATACATTGTTGTATTTCATATATATAAAAACATATTTTCTAGTTCAAATCTGCAAAAATAATATTCTCTTACTGTTTTAAGTATTTAATGTGGACACACACCTACAGTTTTGTATATACTCATCAGCATTTTGCTACATTTGTACAATGATAGATATTCTGATCAGATGAAATTTTTTTTTAACTATTCTGTCCAATTGTTTTTTTGTTTCACGTTTCATAAAAAATAAAGAGACTATGGGTTTTAACCAGTTTGCTCAAAGCTTTATTTATAATGTACATATGTATTTTACTTTCAGGTCTAACATTTCATCCAAAGAGACCATGGGTTTTAACCAGTTTGTTCAATGGTGTCATACAATTATGGGATTACAGAATGTGCACACTAATAGACAAGTTTGATGAGCATGACGGTATGAATATAATTAGGTTATCTTGTCAATATAGTGATACAGTATACTCACAATACACCAAGTACTATGTTTGTATTGCTTTTTAAATTAAACTGAACTGATTTTGGTTGTCCATTTACTGTAGCATAGCTACTGTTAGAGTTCTTGAGAAATACATTATGCAGAGATACAAACCAATATTGGTAGCGCCTTTGACAATTCAGTGTTTGATAGACTTTAATAGCAGCAATGTTTAATGGATAAGATGTACACTTTTACGATTTCAGTGCTTATTTAGATAGAAAAAAAACCTGTTTTAAGTGTCACACATTTCAAAGTCACAACGACGCATGTTCTGTCATTGAAGGAAACACCGCCTTAGCTCTCATTCTGTTTAAAAGGTCACCTGGATATTTGAGTTGAAATAACACGAAAATCTGGTCAGGAGGGTTGTAGCAGGGTTTCCGCTGGCGTGCGCCATTTGCGCATTTGGCGAAAAATCTATGATTTTGGCGATAAAATATTTACTTTGGCTCAAAAATGTGGCGCAAAAGATTTCGAATGTTCATCGTCTGTTGTGGCGGTCATTTTCTAGTTCGTTACTTCGGAATGCCCATAACGCTATTCGGAAAGCTTCAAATGTTACCCATGAACTGATCAAGTGACAGAAAATCGATAATCAGCTGTTCGTAATGTTTATCTGTTGATAGGATAATTAACTTGTAAAATACATAAAAGGTAAGTCAAACAAAGGTGTTAATTAATGGTCTCGGGTGAATGACTTCTCTCTGTCAGTTCGTGAATTGTTTTCATATAATTTTAGAAACTTGTCATTTATTTCAGCACTATCGTTTTAAACGCATCGAAATTTTTAACTCCATTTTACGTTTTTAAAATGGGACGGAAAAGAAAATTAGTTTTTGAAAGTAATACTCCGGGAAATTAATGAAACTGTCCGAATTATGTAAACGAGGCTTTAGTAGACAAAACTTAATTAAAACAAAATTACATACTTAACAGTTGTAATTTATACAATTTAATGATTATTTCATTGGAGGGGCCATTGGCAAATACATTTAATTTTATAGAAGCTTTTAGGAGGTGGTCATCACGAAAGCAGAGGAGAATTTGCTCAGTTTTAAAAAAATAGAACAGTTTTTACAGTGTATTTTTACTTACTTGCATTTTATGGTTATGATAGTAACTTAAACAACAGAGTGTTATATCATATTTTTTTTATCTACTTGTCTTTTATGGTTGTAATAGTAACTGAAACATTATTGTGCTATTGTATTTCAAAAAGTACATGTACCCTTATATTGTTTTAACATGTATGCAGTAAGAAAATAAATAAATGATTAATATTTATGTGCGTTTTTAGTGCCAACAATTTTTGAAGTATTTATGGCTCAAAATATTTTAAAGTGGCTCAAAAATTTAGTTTTTGGCTCAAGTGTTGGCTCAAAAAAAATTCAACCCAGAGGAAACCCTGGGTTGTAGTCTCACCATTTACAGCAGGGACTGCTAGTTCAAAGTGACTGTTGTAGCATTTTTGTCTGAAGTTTAATAAAAACTGTTTTTTTTTATATATATACTAAATGACTTCAGCATATATTTTTGCTTTTTCAGGACCAGTTAGAGGAATCTGCTTTCACAGTCAGCAGCCATTGTTTGTATCTGGTGGTGATGATTATAAAATCAAAGTGAGTTAAAAAGGAGAAGAAATTAAAGTACACTTTGAAAATGTAGTGACAAAAAAGTGTCAATCATTTATGGTAGCAGGAAAACTTTTTTTTTCAGTTATAGAAATGCATTGAACTGATGAAAGAAGATTTTGATTGGATATTATAGGGAGTCCTTCCTGCTCCCATTTCTATCTGGACAAGGAGATTGCACAAAACAAATACACATGTCCATTTTGCATGAAAATGACATATTTTTACCATGAAGAAATTTTGTTTACTGGAATATCATATTGAACATTTTTAGCTGCCATAAGAAAAGATTTTTATTGGTCCAAATTAGTTTTACTTTTCAATTTAATACATAATGTATAACATTTTATGCTTTATCAGTAATTTGAATATTTTCCCATGATCTCGTGGAGTGATATTGCCAGTATCAATCAATGAATGGACTCTGATATTGAAAATTATCAGTCAGCATGACATCAAACACATTATGATGTTACGAATAAAAACAATGACAGAAGGTCTCGACATCAGACTCGCTGTTATACTAGTGATAATGTCTGTCTCGACCTTCAAAATTGCTGTTTATCTATTAAAATTCAAATTCTGATTTAAATTGTGTTATATTACAGGTTTGGAACTACAAACAAAAGAGATGTTTATTTACATTGCTGGGACATCAAGATTATATTAGAACCACTTTCTTTCATCATGTAAGATTTTACTTATCATTATTGAATGAATGATATATTTAAGTTTTTAGTAAATACTTTGTGTTTACTTATTTCAAAATTATGTCAGTCGGTATAGCTAATTTCTGTTTAAGCAGGATTTAGGAGTATATTACATATTGAAAGGAGCAATTTCTATCTTCAAAACAGGTTTTATTAACAGTTCACAGAAGTATGATACAATGATTTAAAATAAAAATTAGAATACATCAATATGCTATTAAAATGTAAGTGCTCATTTTCTATTAGTTTATATCAAAATCCTTAGCTTTCCTATAAAATAAATGCTGCCTTGGTTAGCATAAGTCTATTAAAAATCTGTCTTATCAAACAAAGATATTACATGTACATGTAAATATGGTATTTGATGCTTTTAAGAGAAGAATTATGTACAAGAAGCAAGTGCAAGAACCTTTTATAGTCCTTCTGCTAGGTGTCACTAGTGGTTAAGTGTTACTACTGTATATATGTATGTCTGTCTGAGCCACATTTGATTTCTGTAAAATATCTTGAGTTCATGTTAAGCAAATCATTTCAAATTTAAAATTATATTAAGAAAAACTGAAGGAACTTTAAAAAAGATTGTTGGATTGATAGAAAAACCTGGGTTTACCAAGGCAAAACAGTATAGACTACAGTTAAACCTGTATATAAAGGACACTCAAGGGAACCTGAAAATGTGGCCTTTATGAGCAGGTGCCTTTTATATACAGGTTAAAACTATATGCTCTATTCATTAATGGGAAAAATGAGACTACCCTTTATAGAGAGTGATTTGTTATATAGAGGTTCCCTTCAATGTAGGTTTGACTGTACATGTATATCCAGTTGATAGGACTTGCTAATTAGTTTGAGGAATCTATTGTTCATCCAAGGTCCACCTACGAAACATTGGCTGTATATTAATCCCATGTGTTTTTGTTTTTTTAGGAATATCCATGGATTTTGAGTTCCTCAGATGACCAGACAATCAGAGTATGGAACTGGCAATCAAGAACATGTGTATGGTAAGGTTCTTTCTTCTGTAAATGAAACTTAGGACCAACATGATTATGTTTATTTAAAGTATTTAGTGATAGAAAATAGAAAAAAATATATGATAATATTAATACAAACAAGAAGAAACAACATACCCAAACAATGATCAGACTTCACATTTCTGTAAGATCAGACTTCACATTTATGCAAGATCAGACTTCACATTTCTGTAAGATCAGACTTCACATTTCTTTGAAACAAGAGTTTCACAATTTCACCAGCAGCTCGCTTGTTTATGAGACCAACATAATATGTTTTTTTATCCAACATAAGACAAAATGACTACATTTTTATTAATAGGACTTGTCCTGGAGAAACTCTATGGGGGGTTGGAAGGCACTTTATAAATGGATGATGTATTCGTAACTATTTTTCACAATATGATAAAATTAGGTTTCTTCTTAAAATTGCAAGGGTGGTAGGTCTTGGGGAAAAATGCCTTCCAATCTCCACTTGCCCCCATCCTGGAATAGCCCTTACTTTAGATGCACCCTTTGTGATATCTTAAAAGTTAGGTACATCATGAATTATCTTTTTTCATGTTAATTAACTTTCCTGTATGTTGTATTGACAGTGTGTTTGACATGACATACAGATACTTCAGTTGAACCATTTATTTGATATTTTAAAAGTTAGGGATAGAATGAATTGTTTTTTTGTCATATTAATTAATTTTCATCTATGTTGATTTGACAGTGTGTTGGCAGGACATAGCCATTTTGTTATGTGTGCACAGTTCCATCCTTCAGAAGATTTGATCGTCTCTGCCTCACTTGATCAGACAGTCAGAGTATGGGACATCTCAGGTAGAGTATTGTGTATAAATCTGATAGCTGTCATTTGAGGGAGTTTGAGGGAAAATATAAAATCAAGTCGTAGAAAGGCCATACTATCTTAATACATTTATTGTATGTATTTTAAACTGTTCCAATTTATTTTTGTGGGCATAAAAAATGGCAATTGTTATAACAGAGATAAAAATGTTTTAAATTTTTCAAAATTTTCAAGATGGTTGTATTTACCTTTTTGGTGTGTAAAATCATAGTGAAACAAAGATTAAGGTGGTACCATACACTTCAGGTAAAATTTGATCTGCTCGTTTAATTTTTTTTGTTTTTTGGCAGTGTGTTTGAATATATCCACTGTAATAAATATCAAAATTTTATCAAATTCCAACCAACAGACTCAGAGCTATAAATTCACTAGCCACATAGCAGCTTTTCTCTCTGTGGTTTTGATCACCGAGATGCTTGAAATCTGCATACAAACATCATATGATCAAAACATTCAACTGATTTTAAAGAGTTATCTCCCTGTAGTGTTAGGTACCACCTTAAATAGAATTACAATTACTATGAAATCTGTCTAAACCGAACCTCCTTGGGACAAACTTTTGTGTTCAGAGTAGACTTGTGTAATTTCCTACATTGAGACTTTACTTATAGTTCGGTCTATACAGGATTCCGGTTTATTCAGGGTAGAAGACAGGCATTCGGTTTATACAGGTTTAATTAAAAGCAATTTTGTATATTGAGACTTGTCTTAAAGTTCGGCTTATACAGGATTTCAGTTTAGTCAGGTTTCACTGTGCAAATTATTTTAATGTTAGCTGGTTGCATTTTAGATTTTTGTTATATAAACAATTGCCATTTTTATGTCTGGAATTTAAAACACCACAAATATGACACTTTGATTTAATAAAATGGAAATACAGTCAAACTTGTAACGGTCACCTTTGGGACACAAGAGATATGACCACACAAGATTATTGACCACCTGTATAAGATCGTTTGAGGCAGATTGTCAGATCCCGTTTTTAATTATTAACATTTTACTCGTACCGGAAGAAAATTTATTGGATAAAGTTGTTGTCAGTTTGTAATGCTGTGATGATTTTACGGTTAATTTGTAAATTATTCAATAATTTGATAGTTTAATTAGTACAAAAATGTATTGAAAAAAAAATCGAAAGTAAATTATCAATGATTCTTTGAATATTTGGATGACAAGTGACCGTTTAATACCGGAAAACTGATATGATGGGATAAACTTAGTGAATCATTCCTGACAATTCGTATCTGCACTAGTGAGGGGGACTGCTTATTTGAGTTAAAATCACACATAGATCTGTACAGTAGAGTTTTAAACTGACCGTTTACAGCAGTAGACATCTTATTTAAGGTGACCGTTAAGGCAAGTTTTACTGTACCTTGGATAGCCTTTAGGAATTAATTTGTGCCTGTTCCAATTTAGGACTTGAATTTCCAGCAGCTTCTAGGGTGTTTTAATTTGTGTTTTGTATTGAGGGATTTTGTGAGATGGTGACACAGTAGTCCCCCCTTTTATAAAGCCCCTTGCCCTCTGCAATGGAAAAGTTACCTTTAAGAGGTGTGACCTATCTTGAGAGGGACAATTTAGTAGTATTTTACTTTCTCAGTACATCTGAAATCTGGCCTGATAGAGTGGTGGCATATAATGAGAGTGGCCTTATAAGAGGGAACTACTGTGTTGTCAACCATTATGGTTTTAACTTTTTTTCATTTTGACCTGGCCAGAGGCCAGAAGAGCTTTTACCATCATTTGATGTCTGTCATTAACATTTTAATTTTGTGGAAAATTGCTTAACCAAATGAAACCAAACTTGGCTCGAACGATAATGAGATTCAATTCCCTTTGGTTGAGACCTTAAGGGTTTCTACTAGGGGGAAATTGTGTAAATCTACAAAAGTGTTCTTGTCAAGGACATGTTTTGCAGAGAATTGCAAAAATATTTTCATAAATCATTAATTTGATTTAGATTTATTTGAAGGAATGCCCTAGGGTTAATTTCTCTTATGCTCGGCATGTTTTAAAGTTTTAAGTTGTCTGAAGAACAAGTAATGGGGATGCAAATGTGTCATTTCCCGTTTTATTAATAACAACGTAATATTCCCTGTAGAATGCAATCAAAAGTTAGTGTGCAATATTCCATAATGTTGCAAGAATATCATGACCTTATAAGGTTATTGCACAAATATTAGTTTTAGTTTAAGCAATATTTATTCAATGAAATTTCGGCATACAATTATTCAAATATATATATTACAAATATTAGTAAAGAGTGTCCCTGTTAGAGTATATGAAAGCATGCACAAAACCAGGCATGGCAAGAAGTATAATATTCTACATAAGACAATATTCAACAGTATTTGTGCAATAACCCTATCATACTATATTAGAAATACAATTACAGAGAACCCTGTCTAAACCAAACCAAAATCTAAATAAAGTCCCAAAGTGGGAAATTTTGGTTAATTTGATTTGCATAAACCAAATACCTGTCTATTCTGAACACAATAGTTGTTCCTACTGAGGTTCAGTTTAGACAGGTGTTACAGTATATTGAAATCAATGCAATCATTTACTTTTTTCTCTGATTTGTTGTTTTAGCACTAACACGTGGAGTGGGCAGAATTTTGTTGTTGTAGTTTCTATGCTTATTTCAGCCTTGATTTTAATCGTGATGCTGTGTTTCTTTTCATCTTGGCTGTAATTCTATGCTTTTTCTTCTAGGGATGGCCAGCAAAAGTAGCGGGGAGGGTGAGAATGATCATTATCCTTGGTGTTGGAATGAACATTGAAATCTTTTGCCGTGAATGCTAACGTGCTCGTATTTGTCTAATGTTTAAATGTCATGGAAAGTTCTCCTCTTTTTCTTTTCAGCGGAAATTTCGGATTAATCAAAAAGATCTTGGATCAAGTTAATGCATGATATAGTCAATCCAAAAAAAAACAAAACTGGATTAATTAATAAAAAACTTAGTCCAAGATCAGTATTTTCAGTCAAAGAAATGGCAGTGGACTAGGGGCTGTCAATTTTAGTTTAGTGCTAGCACGTTCTATGATTTGTGGTTTTGGCAATGTTAAAATTCCATAAAACATGTATTTCCTTCCTGGTTCAGTGTTTTGGGCTGTTATTTTTATTCAGCTGAAAAAAAAATTAAACCCTATCCTTAATTTCTTTTGTGGTGTATTATATGTTTAACGAATATGAAAGGCAGTTTCATAAAGAACTGTTTAAAAAATAAATCCAAATTTGTTCATGCAGCTGTTTTACAAAATATTCTTTTTCATATTTGTTTTAATTTGTTTAACCTTTTAAATTGTAAAGTCTTGTGTGTTTTGCATCAGTATTTTATTATTTTTTTTGGTACTCATATTATATTAAAATCACAAGCTTTAGCAAAAGATTAAACCACCACGATATAGCTGAAATATTGTTGAAAGTGGCGTTAATCACAATAACTCTAACTGAATATTTAAATAGTAGAAAGAAACCTTAATATTGCATGAATTTAAAAAAAAAATTGATAGAAAATATGGACAATTTTAAAGATAGTATAAAAAAAACTCAACAAAATGTTTTAAGTTTTCCTCATGAATGTAATGCAAATCTGTTTATATCATAGATACAACATCCAGTTGAAAACATTTTCATTTTACACCTAAAAATAATATTTCAAATGAATGCATCTTGAATCAGCATGGCTTAGCACTATTTTTAAACTACATAAAAATTATGATAATTCTTTATGTCCAATCTATACATGTATATGTAGAAGTCCTAGGAAATCAAATGGAATATAAATGGCTTTTCTCCAATTCTTAAGTGTATTTAACCTAGTGGGTTAAATTTTCTGTCAGAGAATTCCTGCCAATTTTCTTTTGACAATCACGAAGTTGTCGAACAACTGAAATTATGAAATTAAAAATATTTTTGCTGTTTTGGTCATAGAAGAAATAGATTCTCCTTCTGCTACCAGTGGAATGTGATATTTCTCCAATCTTGATAGTGAAATTTTCAAATTCAAAATCTCTCGTGGAGAAATAAAGGTAAAAGGTAAAAGGTAAAATATATTTAGGTTTAAAAATTTCAACATCATACGCAAGTGTTTAAAAATTTCTCGTTAAGTTAAAAATAAAACATAAAACTGCCATCTTTAACTGAAACTTCAATCCACCAATTATAGCTGCTGAGAATTTTCTCACCAAGGAAATATCATAATTCACTGCATGTGGCAGAACAGTGACAGTGCTAGTAAAAAAATGAATTCCCATCAGTTTTCAGTTATCCTTTTGCTACATTTTACAAATGCACGGAGTATCTGAACTTTTTTCTATATATATATACATATATGCATTTCATTTATGCATTGTAAATAATGTAATAATTAAGATATTAACAATATAATCTGTATGTTGGATACAAAATTTCCATAGGGTAAAAATAAAGATTTTTTTTATAATATATTTTCATTTGTTTATCTAAATTTCGTGTGGACGTAAATGATACGAGTATTCTCTAATGTTAATGTAATGTTCCATGTGAATCATATGATTTAAATGAGACATGACCAGATGCATGAGCAGTGAAAGTACTAGTAAAAAATGAATTCTCTTCACAGTCCTCATAATGAGCACCGGTCCTCCGGCCCAAGACCAGTCAAACTTTGTAGCACCAGTCCTCTGGCCCAAGACCAGTCAAACTTTGTTCAGACCAGTACATTTTCAATTTTTTTTTTTGGACTATATAAAAATAAATTCTAGAATTTTATTTGGACCAGTAATTTCAATTTTGAGGTCTGTAGTTAGATATAGAATGCCAACCATTAAAAAATTTCCTCTAGATATAATAGAATATTTCACCACATTTTACCCTTAGAACTTCAATCTGTGCCAAAAAAATGTTGACAAACTAGTTCGAACAGCATTTTGGAAGAATTATTTTCATTTGATTTAACATTTATGCAATTTTTACTAGCCTGTGCCAATTTTCACTAGACTGAGGCTTAGGGCTAGTTGTTTTTAGCACAGACTGGATGTTGATTGAATTTGTCATATCTCCCGATAGAGTTTTGTCTAATAATAACATGGCCATCTGGATTGGCTATTTAAGATTAATTATAAGGATCGTCAATATTAAATTCTTTTTGTATTTTCAGGTCTTAGAAAGAAAAATGTATCACCCGGACCTTCCAGTATCGAGGACAGAATTCGATCTACTGGACAGACAGACTTATTCGGAATGTCTGATGCTGTTGTTAAGCATGTCCTTGAAGGGCATGACAGGGGAGTTAACTGGGCAGCATTCCACCCAACACTTCCATTGATAGTCTCTGGCGCTGATGATAGACAAGTCAAATTATGGAGAATGAATGGTAATTGAATAACATAGTACAGTCAAACCTGCCCATGTCGTCACCTCTATTAAGCAGTGACCTGTATTAAAAGGTCACCTTTTTCTTGTCCTGTCATAGAAAATTCCATATGAAATGAACCTCTTTTAAGAGATCACCTGTCTTATAAAGTCACCTTTTCTTTGTCCCAAAGGTGACCTCTTAATACAGGTTTGACTGTATATTTGTTTCACGAAGTGCATATTTTGATTGTTTGGTCATCAAGATTTGTAAACCACATTGGTGGTGCAATGGTTTGCGTGCTCGTCTCTATTGTGTTATATCGTGAATTTGAGCCCCAGTCGAGTCAAACCAAGAACTTCAAAATTTTTATTTTTGCTGCTTCTTTAATTACCAGGCATTAAGAAGAAATATAAAGACTTGATGGCTCGGAATCAGGATAATGTGTCCAACATGTCTATCAACAGACTTTTGTTTCAGTGAGATAACACTATAGAATTCTTACTAAGTGTGTTGGTCTATTACAAACAGAATTTCATCATTAGCTCATTGCAATGTATCTTGTTCTCATGATGATATTTTCTATAAAAGTCCCAATGTAGATATTTCTTTTAGTACAAGTTTGTTATTAAAATATTTGCATAACATCGTAAATATGGTATGGAAATAAGAAAGATGTGTATTAATTTTGACATATGAATTTTATGAGGTGTATAACATCAAATTTTATGCGCACTAGGACCAAATTTTAATTATATAAACTTACATTGTAGATGCTAAAGCGTGGGAAGTTGACACCTGTCGTGGTCACTATAACAACGTATCATGTTGTACCTTCCATCCACGACAAGAGTTGATACTCAGTAACTCAGAGGACAAGAGTATAAGAGTATGGGATATGAGTAAAAGGTTTGTTAATTACTTTTATATGTATCATAAAAAATACAGTGAAATACAGTATTTTATGGACGATAGGTCAATATTTTTTTTTCCATCAACACGCAGGCTTCGACCTACCATCCACATCCGTACATGTATATATATATACATGTCTAAATCAGGCACCAGTTTATTTAGGTAAAATCTCAAATTGAATAAACTGAGTACTATCTGAGTAAAAAACTCCAGACTAAAATCCGAATTTGGAGGGTTTTTTTTTTTCAATAATACTGCATCGGGTGCATGAAGTTTTATCCATGGCCATACATCCATTTGTTTGTCACGCATTTCGTTTCCACTCAAAAACAGAAGTTCTCCTTAAGCAAATCATTTGAAATTTATTGACAAGATCAGGCAGAGTTAAGATTTTAGCACGTTTTCTGTTCTAGAGTTATGCCCCTGTTTAATTTACTGTATGTTTTTTTTAATGTATGTTTCAGAACTGGAGTACAGACATTCAGAAGAGAGTTATGCCTCTTGTTGTGGCATCCATGTTGTATGACAAACTCTTCATTTTTTTAATGTATGTTGCAGAACTGGAGTACAGACATTCAGAAGAGAGTTATGCCTCTTGTTGTGGCATCCATGTTGTATGACAAACTCTTCAATTTTTTAATATATGTTTCAGAACTGGAGTACAGACATTCAGAAGAGAACATGATAGGTTCTGGATCATGGCAGCTCACCCATCTCTGAACCTGTTTGCTGCTGGACATGACAGTGGAATGATTGTCTTCAAACTAGAACGTGAACGTCCTGCCCACGCTGTTCATAACAATATTCTGTTTTATGTAAAAGACAAATATCTGAGGAAACTTGACTTTAACACATCTAAAGATGGAACTGTGATGCAGATCAGAGGGTACATAAATATTTTTATCGGCAAAGTTAACATTTTCCCTTTGTTGTGTGACTCTGTTAAAGTCTGGATCACTGAACTGACCATAATCCACAAAAATATTAGGTCTGATAGTTTCGTAATTGGCATGCACAAGTTTATCGGTCAATCTGACATAAAATACATTATGACATCATCGATAAAAACAAAAACGTCAGTTCTGAAGGCCTCGACAGACACAAATATCCCAGCTCATCCTATCTGACTCGCTGAGATATTAGCGATAATGTCTGTGTCGACTAAACATTTGTGTAGATCGTGGGTTAAAATATCAATCGGGTCAAACCAAAGACTATGACAACAAAGCATTACAGTGTAAGAGACTGACGAACTTTATCACACACAATATTCATGAACAAAGACTGACAAACTTTATCACACACAATATTCATGAACAAAGACTGACAAACTTTATCACACACAATATTCATGAGCATTTTTCAAAATCTATTGATGGAATTCTAGATTGATGGTTTTGGTTTTTTTTTTTTTTACCAAATTTTGTATAAATGGTACAGTGAACCATTAAATTCTATTGTGGATGGGTTATTTTTAGCAGTATATAGCATTACTTTGTCATTTCAGATCACTGATTTCTGCTTAACCTTTCTGTAATATTTCAATAAATTTGTCCTTATACTGAGGTGTCACAATGGATGGCATGCTTAATTAGATTTTTATAACAATATATTACTCAGAAAAGTTTGAAGATACCATAGAGGTAACCAGAAGCCGTAATTTAAAGGACAGAAAACACAATGACCAAAAGAAAAATGACAAAGTCAAACACGGAATAGCAAAGATCCAGCAACATGAACTTTCTAAAAAATGAATTTTTTTTTAGACTTGGTTAAATACATATAATAAATTAACTGTGATTTATGCTTTATTTCTTCAATATTTTGCCGGTTTGTTAAAACAGTGTTCACCTTGTTTTATTTTTTTCTACATTTATATATTTTAGAGGTAGCAGATCACCTGTATACAGTATGTCTTATAACCCAGCAGAAAATGCAGTCGTACTCTGTACTGTAAGTTATAAGGAGCTTTATAGTATCTAGCTAAATGTAGGAGTTTTATACCAGCATTCAATCTATCAGACTAATTGTAACCCCTTTTTTTGAGTTGTAGGGTTGTTATAAAAAACGCATTCTGAAATGCAACTGCATTATGGGTAATTATAAGATAAAATTTGTGACTAATTCTGAAATGCATTTGCATTATGGGTACATATTAGATAAAATTTGTGACCAATTCTACTTGCAACTGCATTATGGGTTAAGATAAGTTTAAATTTGGATATTGGTGAATTAAGATTTTATATGGAGGCTAAGATTTTTGAATGTAATATTTTTTTTGAGAGGGGGTGGGGAAGGGTTAATTTATGAATTAAATGAATTGTTGAATAACTGTAAAATATTTTGTCTTGTAGAGAACGAGTGTAGTGGAGAATTCTACCTACGATTTGTATACCATACCAAAAGATAGTGACTCACAGAATCCTGATGGTAAGTCATCTAATAGATTACATATCATTGGTGTCTTACGTAATTATGTATCAAGTCAAAGGGAGAATAACTTCAAACTAAAACAAAGGTTGACATTTTGGTGCCATTTTAAAAAAAAAGTTTAACTGTCCATCAGTCATTTTATTTACTGCAAACTTCAAATTAAGAACTTTCAAATAAAACATTGAAGTAAAATGTGTAAAATTTACTATAATGTGACAACCGTTAATGAGCTTATGTTATAAATTATTTCAAACTTGTGTCTAATACCTTTGTCTCAGCTATTGGACAATGCAAAAAACTTTTAATGCTCCCGTCATTAGGCATCAGGGGCATTCAGTTTTACCCATGTTGTCTGTCTGTACATTCTACATTAAGTTTCCGCTCAATAACTTCCTCATAAAGCAAATCATATGAAATATATATACCAGGTAAGGGACCATAAAAAAGAAGGTTAAGTTTGATATAGGACTTTTTCCATCCTGGAGTTGTGCCCCGATTTTCTTAAGCTGGAAGCAGGGACATCCATGTCCTATGGACACATTTTGTCTACGTTGAATCTTTCATATTGTAGCTCCTGATGGAAAGAGATCTGCAGGATTAACGGCCATATGGGTGGCAAGAAACAGATTTGCTGTTCTGGACAAGACCCACAATGTAAGCTTAAACTTTACATTGCATTTATTTTTACTGTCGATTCAAATTTTCTTTGTGTAAAAAGAAACTCAATTTTTATTAGATCTGTTTATCAATAAATGGATATGCTTGTCCATAAATAAATATAAAAAGTATATACTATTGTTGATATGTTTTGAGAGAATGGTTGTCTCAGAGCAATGTTGCATCGAATGTGGAGCGTGATATGCGATTAGAAGTCCATTTTGAGCAAAACTATCAATGATAGTATATTTATTGAGGATTTGTCAAATTGATTTGATTTTTGGTGTTTAATGCCACTTTCAGCAATATTTCAGCTATATCATGGCAACCAGTTTTAGTGGTGGAGGAAGCCGGAGTACCCGGAGAGAACCACCGACCCTGGGCAAGCAACTGGTAAACTTTTATCACTTGCGACTGTGAGTCGAGTGTACCCTTTTTTGTAATTTATAAAGCTGGGTGCAAACTGTCAAATTGAAGTAGTATAACATCATGCTGGATATTCAACAATAACATGTTTGTATCATCATTGTTGCTTGCTAATGAAGTCACCCTACCCTCCCTTATGTTCTCTGCAAGAAGTGAACTCCCCATAATTTTGGACCTGGTCGTTCTACATTTAATTATTTTATTTCAATAATAGTAATATTTGAATATACACTAAATTCCAATATATTTCTTCCTATAATATAGTGAGGTCAACTAATCGGTTTTACTGTGCATTGAAATTTCATAATAATTTTTTTACATCTTGAAATCACTGTTGTAAAATTTAGAATTTTTTTCTATGTAGATCGTGATTAAGAATTTGAAGAATGAGATTACAAAGAAAGTGCCAGCCCCTAACTGTGAAGACATATTCTATGCAGGTACAGGCTGCCTTTTACTCAAGGATTCTGATGGCGTAACCCTGTTTGATGTACAACAGAAAAGGTAATTATGAAAAGAAAGTTCATGTGCTTTCATTTTGCACAAAATTGAATTGAATCTTCATTTCAAAATGTCTGCCAATGGACTGTTATTACACTGATCTAGCACTATAAAACTCCAGCTAAGCATATTGTTCTAGTACAAAGTGCTTTTCAGTGACTTTTTCTCGCAATGGTATAGCTGAAAAATTGCTCTCTTGGCCTTGAACAAAAATCACAGATTCACACTCTTTTGTTTGTTTATATTAATCCAGAGATGAAAGTTTTCTTCTGATCAGCAGATTCAGGGCTGTTCCATTACCTGGGAGGGGTGGGGCATGGGGGGAACGCCACTTATTTCAGACCCCCCAACCAATAGAAAAAAAAACCCACCCAACATAAAGAAATATGGTTTCACCCCCACAACCAACAGAAAAATTAAAAAAATGGCATCCCCCCCCCTCCCAAGTAGACTTAAATGGAACAGCCCTCAGCAGATTTACTCTTTTTGTAACAAGATATCTAGAAATAAAAAGTGTCAAACTCTGTCCAACCAGCTTTAAAGTGAAGGTATTGTAGCACTCTATAGGAGTTTCCTCTTTTTTGATCAATGAGCACTTTCATCTCTGTCAATCATCTTGATTGGTTGTTTTTCAGATCATTGGCTTCAGTGAAGATATCCAAAGTCAAGTACATTGTGTGGTCTTCTGACATGTCATTTGTTGTTTTTCAGATCATTGGCTTCAGTGAAGATATCCAAAGTCAAGTACATTGTGTGGTCTTCTGACATGTCATTTGTTGCTCTTTTGAGTAAACATGGTGAGTAAAAATAAATAGAAATGGAAATACGTAAATAATATCATTCCTGTCTACCCTTTTTTAAATGTCTGTTCTTCTAAGTAAACATGTTGGATAGTATATCATGTTTATATCCTTTCATATTAAATGGTGAGTAGAAATTAAAACATGTATATAATATCATTATTCCTGTCTACCCTTTTTAAATGTCATACCCAACTTTTCATTTTGGCTTTATTGTTTGTATGTTTTTATACCCCCGCTCCCTGGAGGGGGAGGGGGGTATACTGTTTTACCTCTGTCCGTCTGTCCTTCCATCCTTCCTTCCGTCCAAAATATTTTTCATCGCATTTTTCTCAGCAACTATTGATGGCATAAATCTGATATTTAGTCACAAGCTTCATATAGGTATGCCATATTGTGGGAAGCGTTTTTGGACCCGTCAGATTCCTACTTCATGTTTGCCGACTTAGTTTGTTTTTATACACATTGAACATATATGCACATTGTTCGTCACATTTTTCTCAGCAACTATTAATGACACAAATCTGATATTTGGTCACAAGCTTCATATAGGTATTCCATATCGTGGGAAGCATTTTTGGACCCATCAGATTCCTACTTCCTGTTTGCTGACTTTGTTGATTTTTATACACATTGAACATATATGCTCATTTTTCATCGCATTTTTCTCAGCAACTATTGATTGCAAAAATCTGATATTTCGTCACAAGCTTCATATAGGTACCCCATATTGAGGGAAGGAGTTTTTAACCCGTCAGATTCCTACTTCCTGTATGCCGAGTTAGTTGGCTTTTATACACATTTTTTGTCACATTTTTCTAAGCAATTATTGATGACAGGAATCTGATATTTGGTCACAAGCTTCATATAGGTATGCCATATTGTGGGAAGCGTTTTTGGACCCGTCAGATTCCTACTTCCTGTTTGCCGACTTAAATGGTTTTTATACACATTGAACATATATGCACATTTTTCGTCGCATTTTTCTCAGCATCTATTGATGGCAGAAATTTGATATTTTGTCACAAGCTTCATATAGGTACCCCATATCATGGAAACGTTTTTGGACCCGTCACATTCCTACTTCCTGTTTGCCGACTTAGTTGGTTTTAATACACATTGAACATATATGCAGGGGTATCATAAGTGAGCATTAGCTCACAGTTCATCTTGTTAATACTTTTTTGTCGTCATAATCCAATTTGAATATTAAATGCGAGACCCAAGTTTTATATTTTGCACAATTAAATCTTGTTGTGTTGAAGTCGAAGAGATATAGATGATCTTACTACAAATTAACCTTGTACCCATATTATTAGAACTAACATTAACAAAATTAATGTATTTTCATCTTCAAAATCGACAAATTAGATAAGTTATTGATGTTTCAGAAATGAAACCAAATTGTTCTTTCTCATATGACTATGATTACGTAGTCACTGCAGATTACAAATGTGTAATTTTGTTTTTACAGTGATTGCTATCTGTAATAGAAAGTTAGAAAACTTATGTACCATCCATGAGAACATCAGAGTTAAAAGTGGAGCGTGGGACGAGAGTGGTGTGTTTGTTTATACTACTAGTAACCACATCAAATATGCTCTGACCAATGGGTGAGTCATATTACTGTGACACGATAATTGTTAGTGGATCATTGGCTAATTTTCTTTCCATAGCTGGTACAATAAAATGAAAAACAAAAAATGACACACTGTCGGAACAGTTCCAAAATATCACACTGTCGGAACAGTTCCAAAATATCACACTGTCGGAACAGTTCCAAAATATCACACTTTCGGAACAGTTCCAAAATATCACACTGTCGGAACAGTTCTAAAATATCACACTGTCGGAACAGTTCCAAAATATCACACTGTCGGAACAGTTCCAAAATATCACACTGTCGGAACAACTCCAAAATATCACACTGTCGGAACAGCTCCAAAATATCACACTGTCGGAACAGTTCCAAAATATCACACTGTCGGAACAGTTCCAAAATATCACACTGTCGGAACAGTTCCAAAATCCAATAGAGAAATCTGATAAAACAGCAGATTTGATTTCCCAAACACACATGACCACTCACTTTTCTGGCTTGGCACATGCACTTAAATAAAAATGGCATATTTATACTAGTTTTATGGCCCAAACCTCTCCTCTTAGTGAAATGATGCAGTCATGTAAGTATTTTCCACATCATGCATGTGAGTAAAATGTCAACCCTCACACAGGTAGCTGGGAAAAATAGCATTGCAATAAAAACGCTCTATTTTTGAATATTATACATAATATATTTAATCTTTGTGACTCAGAAGTTGTCAAATGTATAATATTAGTCCTATGAAACAAAAGAGTTGATTGCCTCGACCATCATTTAAATGTCAGACAGTACACAAAGGTCATCGAAAGACAAAATAAGGAAACAATAGTCAACTTTGAACCAAAATCTAGTAATTTTGGATAAAATAGAAAAATATGTGACCTACCAATTAAGTTAAACCCTTTGAAATGTTAATGTATTATTTTACTACAAGTTTAAGGATATGAACAATTTTTTTAGAGTAAAATGTAAGTGTTAGAATCAGCTAGAATATTTAATGAAAAAAATATATCTTGTATTACAGTATGAATTTCTATAAATTTGAGGTGTCGTCTTGGCCGTGATCGATGGTAGTTGGATTTTTAACTACCTATGCAATCAGTACCTATCACTACTAACGTTGTGAGTTCAAATCCACTCAAGTGAGGTGTACTCGATACAACATTATGTGATAAAATTTGTCAGTGACTTGTGACAAGTTGCTGGTTTTCTCTGGGTACTCCGGTTTTCTGCACCAATAAAACTGACCACCCTGATATAGCTGAAATATTGTTGAAAGTGGCATTAAACACTATAAACCATCTATAATTTTGAATCTCTTGTAATAAAACTTCTGCATATAGAAAATGATTTTTTTTAATGAATTTCGTCTATAGCTTAAAATTTCTTTACACAGTGATCATGGAATCATAAGAACATTGGACCTGCCTATTTACATAACAAGGATTAAGGGAAACAGTGTATATTGTCTGGACAGAGAGGCCAGACCAAGGGTACTTAGTATAGATCCAACAGAATTCAAGTTTAAACTGGCTCTTGTTAACAGAAAATATGAAGAGGTAGGTTATATTTTCTATTCTTGAAACTGTTAAAAACCTTTGGCAGTAATCTGAGAAAAATACTGCATCTTTCTGTTCATAAATCCAACAGTGTTAAAGTTCCATTTTATAACTGACAATTTTTTTATTCTTGTTTTTCCTTCAGTGGGAAAACCTGTCAACTAAAAAATCTACTTGCAAAAAAACTCATCTAGAGTCTTGGACTCATCATTTGTTTTTGGGACTCATCAAAATTTTATCCTACAAGGATCTCTGCATTATTCCATTCTAGACATTTCTCTATGTAAGATGTTATATAAGTTTTGGTATGTTATTTCAGGTTTTACACATGGTTAGATCAGCTAAGCTTGTAGGACAAAGTATTATTTGTTTATGTGAGATGTACTATAATTTTGGTATTTTATTTCAGGTATTACACATGGTTAGATCAGCTAAGCTTGTAGGACAAAGTATCATATCTTATCTACAGAAGAAAGGCTACCCAGAAGTAGCTCTTCATTTTGTTAAGGATGAAAAGACGAGGTTTGGTTTAGCTCTGGAATGTGGAAATATTGAGGTAAGGAAAAAACTCGTAGATATCTAATTTAGTGCACACAAGACCTTTCTGGAATAACCTTCATCAGGTACACTCAAAATCAAAAGATTGGAAAGTCAAATAAAGCGTTTTGTGAGCAGGAATATCAAAGCACCTAAGCAGAGTAGGCAAAATCAGCTAAAGTCACCTTTGTCTGAGGGAGGAGAACCTTAGTTTGATCACCTAGGCCTGAGGGAGGAGAACCTTAGTTTGATCACCTTTG
>MJUT01022360.1:104415-135096 GCA_002080005.1 Gigantidas platifrons
TGAGGGAGGAGAACCTTAGTTTGATCACCTTTGTCTGAGGGAGGAGAACCTTAGTTTTAATAATAATTACATTATTTAGGAACTGTAAATATCTGTATGAAAGGCTAAAAGGCAAGACATTGATTTCTGAATTGTTATACAATAGTCACCCTCTTATAAGGCTATCCCTTCTGCAATGTAAAAATTGACCTTACAAGAGAGTGGACTCTCTTGAAGGGAGACGATTTAGCCGTATTTTGCTATCTCTGAAATCTGGCCTGATAAGAGGGATGGCCTTTGGATGGGAGGGGCCTACACATAAAGAAAGTTTGAAAAGATCTAATTACATTAGATATTCATGTAAAAGATTCAATGCATTTACCTGTAGCATACTGATATTTTAGTTCAAAGTTAAAATTGCTCATTCTGGCTTTAAGTCTACAATGTAACCTCATTATACCTCCACTCTTTAATCTGCCATCCTCACTTATCGTCATCACATTTCAATGTCAAAATTTTCAAAAATCATGCAGTTTATATGTAAATTTCTCCCTCAATATATTGCCAGCCTCACTTATCGCCAAAATGTAGCTGCTTGGTTGCTAAGGTGGCAGTTTTATGAGTGTGTACTGTACAATGCATTTCAATATTTATTCATCAATTAACTATAAATAGATTAAAAAGAAAAGTAAATGAAAAATTTAAAATCTGTAGATCTGCAGGGAGAAATAAAGTTGGAACATTAAAAATAAATTGCAAACTATATTTGGTTGCCATTTAGAATCAGTTCAATATCTGAATTTAAAATAAAATTTAATATGACCTTGCACAGCCCTTAAAATGCAGGAAAATGAATTTGATGTTTGTGTCATATTCCTCTGCTTGCATGATCATAATATTAAATGCATGTTCTCCTTTGTAGATTGCCTTAGAAGCAGCGAGAGCTTTAGATGATCCCTCCTGTTGGGAGAACTTAGGAGAAGCTGCCTTGTTACAAGGAAACCATCAAGTAGTAGAAATGGCTTACCAGAGAACTAAAAACTTTGATAAATTATCTTTCTTATACCTTATAACAGGAAATCTGGAAAAGTTGAGGAAGATGATGAAAATTGGTAAGTAGTAACGAGGATGTAAACTTCCTTTGCTAGCACCTCTCCCTCTTGATAATTGGATTTCTAATGGCAACACAGATGAAAAAAAAAACAATGAAAAAACCTACACAGATTCATTTCCTCTCAAAAAGACCATATACTATAACAAAAATGAAGGCAATGTAAACACAAACAGTACAATAGCAGTGTCATGCAATTTTTATTTAGCATATTTTAATGATCTAATATCAGTACTGAGATTGGGCACAAGTTATAACAACTTTAACTGACTACTAGATAGTTAGGTAGAATCTGTTGTTAAAGAACAATATTGGGGGTCGTCGTGGTCATGACCGTATGCTAGTTAGATTTACAACTACCTGTACAATCAGTGCCTATCACCACTAAAGTCGTGAGTTCGAATCTCGTTCATGGCCAGTTGTACTCAATACAACATGTGATAAAGTTTGTCAGTGACTTGCGACAGAATTATTGTTTTCTCTGGGTGCTCCTGTTTCCTCCACCAATAAAACTGACCGCAACGATATTGCTGAAATATTGTTGAAAGTGGCATTAAAGACAATAAACCAAACAGCCATTAAACACCAATACTCCTAGGAGAAACAGAATTATTACTGATACTTTCAACAGATTTAATATCTTTTAGTCATAATGTATGGAAATTGTTCACATTAAAAATTTTCATATGTTTGTCATGTATTTATTTTGAATCTGTGATACTTTGTTTGATAAATTCCATATTTACATTACAGCTGAGATAAGAAAGGATACAAGCAGTCATTTCCAGAATGCCATGTTCCTTGGTGATGCTTCAGAGAGAGTCAAAATTCTGAAAAATGTTGGACAAAGTAAGATTTAGAAGCGAAAAAAACTGCTGTGAATATGTCATGAATACAATCTTTCCAACTTTATGTTTATGCATCTGCCATAAGACATCGGGGGCATAAAGTTTGATCCATGTCTGTATGTTCAGTATTTGGTTTCCACTCAGTAACTTACATACCCTTTTAGCAAATGATTTGAAATTTATACAGAAGATCAGGAACCATTAAAGGAAGGTCAAGTACGATTTTGGACTTTACCACTTTTTCTTTTCTGCAGTTATGCTCCTATTTACTTTATCTAGCTGCGGGGGCATCCATGTCCTATTAATACATATTTTTATTTTACTGGTGTTTTATAATTCAAATTAAAAGAATTGTGTTTATTCATTTTTTGAAATGTATTTTGTCTTCTATTTAAAAATATTTATGTAATCTTATCTAAAATCTAATGGACGCTTGTATTTTTATGTCTTTATTCTGAACTTAAATTTACTAACAGTGCCTTAGTTTTATTTGATGAACTCTTGCATATGAAATATTTATAATGTGCTATTTGTATCTTCCATCTTTCTTAAAGTTTGAAAATTCAACCGTTATGATTAAAATATCTATTAAGTATACTGACTTATTTTACTTTATGAAATTTTAGAATCGCTGGCCTATGTCACAGCAGCTACTCACGGTCTTAATGAAGATGCTGAACAACTAAAGGAACAGTTTGGTGAAAATGAACGTGTTCCTGACTTGTTCCCTAACGCCATGTTGTTACAGCCTCCAGTACCCATCATGCAGCAGGAAAGTAACTGGCCATTGTTGACGAGGACGAAAGGATTCTTTGAAGGAGCAGTATCTGCCACGGGGGGTATGTATAAAAAAAAAATGATGATTGATATAGACTATAAAATTGGTATGTGTTACTTTTCCACTTACCACGCAGCTTGAAGAAGTAAGAGCACTCTAAGAATCCAATTCAGCATGTTGTTCTTGTACAAAGCGGACATCATTATTATACATTTATCATCAAATGTGACTTGTTCTCTCCCTGATAAAGCTGAAAATTGCTCATTTGATGCTATAAAGCAACAATCACTCACTCACTCACTTAAAGGGGAATTTGCGGTAGTGCCTACCGACAAAATTGAGGGCGGAGCTTATCATAAAAAATTCCCGTTGATATGAACAGCATATTTATGAAACTATGTCACATAACCTCAGAAATTTGAATTTTCGAAGTGATTTTTGTAGTTTTTAGACTGATGAAAAATATTAATTTTAATACGACTGAAAGTTTGGGAGGGAGGAACATGTCTGTCAAATATTTTGCTCCAAAAGTAACTGTGAAACTGTGTATGATTGATTTTTCCTCCTCGAGATAGCCGTGGCCAAAATAATGAAGAATCTGAAGGTTTGCTCCACCCACAGCTATTTATAACCACGCTCCCAGTTTAATCTAGAAAAATTTGTAATGGTAATTTCTCTTTTAATGTTCACATGGTACAATTTTATTTTAAAAAAATTGAAAGTTTTTAATGTGATCATATATAACCCCAAAAAAGTTAAATATACAAAGTTTAATGTCACGGGCTAAATAATGGCATGTATTACTGTTGTTTGGTTTTTAGCTAAAACAGGAGGAGGAATGGCTGCTGTTGATTTGGATGAAGGAGCAGGAGAAGGATGGGGAGATGATGCTGATCTTATACTAGATGAAGGTGAGTTTATTTATTTTTTCATTCGCTGTTCAGATTTATTGGTTTATTGTGTTTAACGTCACTTTCAACAATATTTCAGTTATATTGTGACAGTCAGTTTTATAAGTGGAGGAAACCGGAGTACCTGGAGAAAACAACTGACTTGTTGCAAGTCACTGACAAACTTTATCACATAACATATCGAGTACACCACGCGGGGTTCAAACTCACAACTCATGTGCTGTTCAAGGTTATCCATTAAAACAAAATGATGGTTTGTTGTAACCTGGCACACAATTTTTTTGCCCAGCGTTGGGGACATAAATTTTACCCATGTCAGTACGTACTATGTCACATATTTGGTTTCCGTTCAATAACTTAAGTTCCCTTTAAGCAAATCATTTGAAATTTATATACAAGGTCTGGGACTTTAAAATGAAGACCAGCTTTGATTTCAGACTTTGCCATTTTTTCCATTCTGCAATTATGCCCCTGTTTACTTTAGCAGGAAGCTAGAGCATCCATGTCCTATTTTTGATTTTGATTTCTTTCAAGTTTCTAAAAAAAAATTTATATTTTGATACAAAAGACTAGTAAAACAAAAATTTCAACTTTCATTGTCAGTTATAAAAATCACAAAGACTTTGAAATTGAGTTATTTCTGTGTCTTTGTCTCAGTACCTTGGGGAATAATTTATATTTTAAATTAATTGATTGAATAAATACAAAAATCAACATATATTAATACAAGTAATTTATCCACATTATTAGAGGGTGGATTTGGTGCCGATGGATTGGACGATGATCTAATCGCAGGTGGTGATACTGAAGGTGGATGGGATGTTGGTGATGATGACCTTGAACTCCCTGCTGACCTTGATGTAGGACCTTCATCTGGAAGTGGAGGGGAAGGATACTTCGTACCTCCTACAAAAGGAACAAGCCAAGCACAAGTAATTTATACATGTTTATTAGACACATTTGTGCCTTAGATAAATATAGTACACTCAAACCTGCCCATGTGGTCACCTCTATTAAACAGTCACCTGCATTAAAAGGTCACCTATTTCTGGTCCTGTCAAAGCAAATCTCATATGAATTGAACCTCTTTTAAGAGGTCACATGTCTTATAAGGCCACTTTTTCTTTGTCCCAAAGGTGACCTCTTAATACAGGTTTGATTGCACTTTTTGGAGTTACAAAGAACTTTGTGATCACCTATGCACAACTTAATATTAACATCTATTTTCTGAGAAGGGAAGTTTAAGCCCATATAACTAGTTTAACTCGTCACTTTTTATTAAAAGGCCTGGTCCAAATCAGGAAAGTGAGCTGACATGTATATGTGTATTAGTGGTATCAATTTTACCTCTGTTTCTATGATTTTTTCAATTGAATTTTGGTACTGTTTCAACAATGTGCAATGTCCGTCCTTCCGTAACATCCTTGTGAACACTCTAGAATCAACATCCTTCAATGGATTTTGACCAAACTTGGTACATACTTAGTCCTTAAGAGAATCTGGAACCCTATTGATTTTCAAGGTCATAAGTCAAAGGTCAAGGTCACCAGATTAATTTTTTACCACGTAGCATCCTTGTGAACACTCTAGAATCAACATCCTTCAATGGATTTTGACCAAACTTGGTACATGCTTAGTCCTTAAGAGAATTTGGAACCCTATTGAATTTCAAGGTCATAGGTCAAAGATCAGGGTCACCAGGGCAAATATTTAGGAGAAGGGATACACCACGCTTTGTGTTGCCTTTGTTTCATTTTATTGTGCGCTATGAATTTCATATTTACATCAAACATTACAATATGTTGGCAGTGCACAGTATAACTTTGATTTATATCTATTTTTAGGTATGGTGTAATAATTCTCAATTACCAGTTGACCATGTGTTAGCAGGATCATATGAAACTGCTATGAGGGTGAGTTTGTTTACAAACTTTATTTTGTGACTTAAGTGTATGTATAAATTTAACGATGAATTTTGTTTTAATGATCAAAAAGTTTGCTTTCATTGACTAATTAATTTATTAATAAGACAAGTCCTTATTTAAATTATTTTAAAAAAAATTTCTCTTTCAAATCTTTAAATTTTAAATTACTTTTCTATTACTAAAAGAAACAGACTAAAGCCACCTTTGAGAAAATCACAACAAATGCATTCTTTGTCTCCCATTGTCCCTTTCTTTTAAGACTTTGCAGTGTACGATATCTGACAGGAACTGGCTGCAGGGCCTAAGCTATGACTATTCAACGCTGCTGTCTCCTCTATCAGATACTAATTTATGAAGCATGTAAATAGATTTAATCTTTTTTTGCAATTGTCATGTGCAACCTCTGACATAATCTTCAAGTTGTTGAAGGTGGTCAGTATTTGTAGAAGTAAATCCCAGAGCTGAAAATTAAATATCATTTGAGGTATAATTTATGAATTGTGTAACTTTTTTTTACCAATTACTAAAATATTTTATTTTTGTTTTTTTCTAGTTATTACACGACCAAGTGGGTGTGGTTAGTTTTGATGCATACAAACAGTTATTTTTACAAACTTTTAGCAGAAGTCGGACATGTTTCCAGGGAATTCCTTCTGTACCTCCAATGTTTGGTTACCCCCATAGAAACTGGTAAGTCTAGAAAAAAAGTCACAGTGATTTGAAGAAATTTCCTTTGTTACAATAAGTTTGTTTACATTTGTTTTCTCAGCCAGACACTTTTTTCAAATAAAATTATATATATATATACAGTCAGACTTGTATACAATGGTCACCGTTGGAAAATGACCGGGTAAGACCTGTGACATCTTATTTAAGATGAGTCAATTCAGATTGTCTGTTCTGGTTCATAATGATTCATTTATTACTGCTTTGGTTTTGTAACAATTTATAGTTAGTTAGTTAATCACTCATTAATTTGATAGCTTATTTAGTTCATTCGTGTATTGATAACAACTCGAAAGTAAATTACCGATGAATTTTCAAAGTTTAGAATGAAAACTGACCCATAAACAACAGTAAATTGATAAGATGGGATAAACTTTGAGTTACTGCTGACTGACTTGGTTAGGAGATTGCTTATTTGAGTTAAAAAATAACACATACTTGCAGTCAGGAGGGTTTCAAAATGACTGTTTACAAAAGGTCACTGTTAGTTCAAGGTGACTATTGAGGCAAGTTTAACTGAACATTTTTCGAAAAAATTTATTCCAAAATAATTCCCATTTTCATAGTTCCTAAGTTCATCACATTTCTCTATTGCGATCAGAATCTGTGATAATATAGAAATTAAAACAATTGTCACCTACAGGAAAGAAGCTGGAGCTAGGAATGGTGTACCTGCCGTTGGACCAAAACTGGCTTCCTTAGTACAACAGCTACAGGTGGCGTACCAGATGACGACAACAGGGAAGTTTCTAGATGCCATTGAAAAGTTCCGTAGTATTTTACTTAGTGTGCCATTATTAATAGTCGATAATAAACAAGAGATTGCCGAGGTAGGTCACTTAAGATATTCTATTTAGCCACATTAGCCACCCATCCTAAAATAGGTCCTTAAAAAGATGGTATCGGGCAAATGTCCAATTAACCTCAATGGGAGGGGGTGGGTCTATTTCAAATCATGTCTTTCTTGCATGGAAAAATTTATACCCTTATATTATTGAAGGTTATTTTCACAAGGACATAATTTAGCATTTTTGCTGCAGTCTTGGGCCCAAGCAACTGACTTTCCATATGAAATATTAAAAATTTCAGTAACAACCTGGGCTACTGTCTGCAAATATTCAGGGGCCAGGTCAAATTTTAGTGGCCTTGGGCTACTGGTTCCCTGTTCAGTTTTGTCCTTGCTTTCATCATGAACATTATCTAATTTCATTTAATAATATTTTTCCCTTCTGTTCATATGGTTGAACTTTGTGTTGAAATTAAAGGGACATACACTTTCAGTTTCAATTTGAATTAACAGGGAAAAGTTAGTTAACATCACTATGAACAGATCAATCAATCAAAGATATAGATTTTTTTTTGCAAGTTTGAGATATGACGAAAATTTCATGTTTTATATAGCAGTTATTCATATTTTCTACTACAAACAACAATCACTCAACTCACTCAAATATAATTTGAAATAAATTGCAATAGAATGATACTATATTGTTGTTAAAAAAAAACCCAAATAGAATATCCATTGTCTATTTTTATTATAAAATGTCAGAATATTACATGTATGCAGGATGTCATTCAAAGAATGTCAGTGGTCGCCTGTAAAAAATAGATAGATCCAACAAATCGTCTTAAATTTGCTGGTATTCTGAAAATAATTATTTCAATGTTTCTGTGTTTCTTCTTTTTGTACAGGCACAACAATTAATAGAAATCTGTAGAGAATATATTGTTGGTTTAAGTATGGAACAAAATAGGAAAGAATTACCTAAATCTACATTAGAAGAACAGAAACGAATTTGTGAGGTAAGTAATGATATATTTATTTGAAACATAGAGAGGTTGATGAAGACAAATGTTTTAAAAGCCTCCACTTCTTCCCTGCTCATGGCGAGGTATACTCGATACAACTTTATGTGATAAAATTTGTCAATGACTTGCGGCAGTTCTGTGGTTTTCTCTTGGTACTCCTGTTTCCTCCACCATTAAAACTGACAACCACGATATAACTGAAATATTGTTGAAAGTGGCATTAAACACCATGGCCCTGACTCTAACCCCCTCTTCCCGCTGCTATGGGATGGAGCTGTGCAGTAATCTTTCTTTAAAACGTAGACTTAAAATAACTTTGAACAATAGGAAAAGTTTGAAGATAAAGTGGTAATCAGATGCCGTAATTCGAGGGAGAGATCATAAAATGGCAGAAAGAGAAAGGACAATAACAACAAAAAACCATGGTTGACATAACAATACACAGAAAACTAAAGAATGACCAACAAAAAACCATGGTTGACATAACAATACACAGAAAACTAAAGAATGACCAACAAAAAATGGGGTATGAACTCAGGTGGAAGGATAAGCAGTTCTTACTCCACTAGTGGTACAAGTAGTATTACTCATGTTGTAAACCTGGTAAATGAGAAAAAGGCAGAGAAGAAGATAATAAGTAACACTGTATCCAACATATAAAGTGTTCTAATTGGATGATTTAAGTAGTAGAAGTACGAAGAGTTTTATTATCCCCTTGCCAACGAAGTTGCGAAGGGATATAGTAATGCTACCGTCCGTCCGTCCTTCCGTAACATCCTTGTGAACACTCTAGAATCAACATCCTTCAATGGATTTTGACCAAACTTGGTACATACTTAGTCCTTAAGAGAATCTGGAATCCTATTGATTTTCAACGTCAAAGGTCAAGGTCACTGGGTCAAATTTTTAGGCGAGGATATACTCCATGCTTTGCATTGCCCTTGTTACTGTAAGGCTTAAAATTCTAATTATAAGGATTTGTTAATACATTTGAAATAACAGCAGTTATGAATGTCTAGTCCGACATTATTGTTAGTATCACAGCGAGTCCAATACTAGTGATAATGTATGTTGAGACTTTCAGAACTGACATTATTGATTTTATGGGTGACATTATTATGTGTTTGATGTTACAGAGAGTCTGTCCGTTGATACTGAAATTAACCATTAAAGGAAAAATATATAAATTACAGATCATTGATGTTATATTAGTATTGTATCAGTTACTAATGTATTTTTTTTTTTACAGATGGCAGCTTACTTCACTCATTGTAATTTACAACCCATTCATATGATACTGACATTACGTACAGCACTAAATCTCTTCTTCAAACTCAAAAATTATAAAACAGCAGCATCATTTGCTAGACGATTACTAGAACTAGGACCAAAGCCAGATGTAGCAGCCCAGGTATGGAACATTAGAACAAAACAGCATTTATCTATATAAACAAATAATATTTATGCCCACCACCACAAGGCATTGGGACATTGAGTTTTAGACATTTGGTTTCCTCTTCACAACTTATAATCTCCTTTAGAAAATTATTTGAAATTTATACACATGGTCATGGTTCAATTGAATCAGACTTTACCCACCACTTTTTCCATTCTGGAGTTATGTCCCTGTTTACTTTAGCTGGCAGTGGTGGCATTCATGTCCTATGAACACATTGAACCATTTTTAGCTCACATTGCCAAAGGCAATGTGAGCTTTTGCCATCACTTCGTGTTCATCGTCCGTCGTCCGTTAACTTTTCACATTTTAATCTTCTCTGAAACCCCTTAGCCAAATGAACTGAAACTTGGTAGGAAGCATCTATGGAAGGTCCTCTATAAAGTTTGTTCATTATGTCTCGATCCATTAACAAACATGGCCGCCACAGGAAATTCTTGTTTTAAATGGAGAATCTTTAGTAGAATAGTAAAATGACAACAAGATAATATGTTCTATTCTCCACAAGAAAGTACTCATTCATGCTCCAAACCTTGGAATGATTATGTTTGTTTTTATTTCGCTAGTAATGCAATTGTTGTTATTTGCATTTTAAATATGAAATATAAATAAAAATGTATTCTCCAAATGTTGGTGATAATAATAAGTTCAAAATTCATCTCACACCATGATATAGCTGAAATGCTGCTAAAGGCGGTGTTAAACACCAATCAATCAAAATTCATCTAGTATCTATAATAAATTCTTCCAAATTGAGAATCTTTTTTTTTAGCTCAAATTAATTATTATATATTTATATTTACAGACAAGAAAAATTTTAGCAGCCTGTGAACAGAAATCAACAGATGAACATGAATTAAAATATGACCAACATAATCCGTTTGATGTTTGTGCTGCCAGCTATGTTCCTATTTATAGGTAAATGTACATTCTGGCTGAATTGTACATAATAATTATGAGATGTGGAAAGGGGGGTACATACTATTGTTTGTGTTTAACTCACATGGCCAAAGACCATGTCAGCTTGCTTTTGTCATCTGTTTTCTGTCTGACTGTTAGTCTGTAAACTTTTCACATTTTAATCTTCTCCTCTGAAAACAGTAAGTCTTTAGAAGTAATATTTTGTATTAATGATCTAATGATATATGTAAATTGCCTTTTATTTTTTATTGATTTGATTTAAACATGGGCATGAAGATCGCTATAGATTGTATATATTATGGGATATGGGGTTGTAAAAAATCAGATATATTTGCAATAGAATTTGAATTAAGTTTTTCTTCCAGAAATCCTTATAATTTCAACATTTTTATACGACAGCAAATAAAAATGTGTGTTGCTCCTCTAGAAAACATATTATCCTGATTGCGAGCTCACCAGTCTTTGCTCTTACTCCTTACAGCTGTGAGCTTAGTGGAGAAGCAGCTAATGTCAAGTTTATAGCCTTTGGGTTGACCCGATGTGGACTCGAACCCGCGATCTTCTGCACTCGGGGCGAGCACCCTAACCATTACAAGTTACAACACAGATGCCGTTTATATTTAGCTATTGATTTTGGTATTAATGATTTAACCTAGTCTAATTCTACCTGTAAAAGGGGCTGTCGTGGTCGTATGGTAGTTGGATTTATAACTACCTATGCAATCACTGCACCTCACCACTGATGTTGCGAGTTCGAATCCCACTCGGGCGAGGTGAACTCAATACAACATATGATAAAGTTTGTCAGTGACTTATGTTGGTGGTTTTTTCTGGGTCCTATGGTTTTCTCCACCAATAAAACTGACCGTCACGATATATCTGGAGTATTGTTGAAAGTGGCATTAAACACCATTAAACAAACAAACATCTACATGTAAAAAGAAAAAATCGAAGGCTAGTAGCAAAAACATTACCAAACATTTGACGGCAGACATATCTTTATAAGTATTTAGGTGGAAACATTAATAGTAAATTAGAATTTAATCATTTTTACAGAGGTAAACCAGTAGCGAGATGCCCTCTGAGTGGTGCATGTTATTTACCAGAGTTCAAAGGTCAAACATGTAGAGTAACACAGGTTAGTATATATACTGTTTACTTTTAAGATTTTGGCTATCCTGTTTTGGCTTTTTTGGTTTTCGTGCTCTCAATATCTTTTAAGTTATTAGTCGTTTTGTGACAAATATTATAAATATTTCATAAATTCTATGGAAAATATCTTAAATGTACTTCCAGAGGCTATTAGGGTTAAAAAAAAAACAAATGTTAAAAATATTTCATAAATTCTATGGAAAATATCTTAAGTGTACTTCCAGATGCTATTAGGGATAGGGTTGGGATCTCATTAACTGGTTTAACCCTGCCACAATTTTTGTGCCTGTCCCAAACCAGGACCTGAATTTCCAAAGTTATATACTGTGGTCTTTTTTGTGTTCAGTTAGTTATGGTGAGGGTTTATTGTTCCTTTTCTTGATTTTTGTGGAATTTTTTACCATCAGTTTAAATTTTCTTTTCATAACAATGATTGGTTTTTAATTGAACTTTAATTTTATATTTCTTTATCACAGGTAACAGAGATCGGTAAAGACTGTATCGGTTTGAGAATAAGTCCTATCCAGTTTAGATGAGTTGTATGAAGGTTGATCTGAACATTTTTGACATTATAACAAAGTGAACAGACATTTTTTAAGTGATTTTTACCACTGGATAAATTGAAAAAAAATGTATAGAAAATTTATTGAACTTGTGTCACCACAGAACAGTTGTTAAACTATCTTTGTGTTTACGAAAAAAAACATTATTTAATCATAGCTGACTTTTTTGTACAACTTCTGTGCTATATATTATTAACTTATTGAAATTGATAAATTACTGTTTATCGTGTGTTAAGAACAGAAATATTTATTGTAAAAGTCAAATAAACACACATTACATCTTAATGCCTGTAGTTATTTGTATGGAGAGGGGCAGTCGTATGTTAGTTGGATTTACACCTAACTATGCAATCAGTGCCCATCACCACTAATGTTTTGAGCTCGAATCCTGCACATTATGTGATAAAGTTTGTCAGTGACTTGTGGCAGATTGATATAACTGAAATATTGTTGAAAGTGTCATTAAACACCATAACCCTAACCTTGTATGGAGAGGTATATTTAACGTATTGTTATTTTTGTAAACATTCACAGTATTAAGGGGGTACCATACACTACAGGGAGATAACTCTTTAAAATCAGTTGACCGTTTTGATCATATGTTTTTGTGCAGATTTCAAGCATCTCTGTGATCAAAACCACAGAGAGAAAAGCTGCTATGTGGCGAGTGAATTTATAGCTCTGAGTCTGTTGGTTGGAATTTGTTAAAATTTTGATATTTATTACAGTGGATATATTCATGCCAAAAAAAAAAAAAAAAATTAAACGAGCAGATCAAATTTTACCTGAAGTGTATGGTACCATCTTAAAATGAGTGAGTGAGCGATTATTTGTTTAGTGCCATATCATGATGAGAACAAATTACATTTCAATGATGATGTCAGCTTTGTGCTAGACCAAACATGCTTGAATGGATTTTTATAGTGCTCACTGAAACAGTCTGTAGGTAGATGTCGCTCCACTCGGACACATTATCCTGAATCCGAGCCAACCAGTCTTTGCTCTTACTCCTTAATGCTGTGTGCTTTAATAGTAAATAATCAACAAATACCAATCCTATAGTATTCTGTTTGACCCGACTGGGGCTCAAACCCATGATCTACCACATTCGAGGCGAGCACACTAGCCATTACACCAACGATGCTGTCTTTTTGGATGCATGTGTAACGACATGACCCGTTATATTTTCAGGAAATAACAAAAACTGAAAATATTAAATTTTATTTATTTTTTAATTGTAAAAATATTGCAAATATGAACTTGATGAAATTTTCACAATGGAATTTTAAAATGACATAACATTGTGTACTTCAGTTACATTTGAGATGATAACTACATGTATATTATAATAATTTAAAGCATTTTGCAAGTTGATCAACATGTGTATATGACAATTATAAATTATATTTTTGTAAAATATATATACCAGTATGATAATTGGATTTCTAAAATTGATGATCGTAAGTAAATAAAAGATGGATATATTAAAATATTGACAATATATCGGAAGAAATGGATCTAAAAATAAAACATCAACAATATATCTGAAGAAATAAAATGAAAAACAAAAAATACCACAGTCTGAACAGGAAATGGATTAAAAAAATATTTAAACTGGAATGATAATATACAATATATGTACATGTATATCTTTAGAAATGGATTTAAAAAATATTTCAACATTAAAAAAGTACCAACAAATTTTCATTTAAAAATTGTTTGTTTAACTTGGAAAAAAATGATATTTTTCAATTAAAAAAATTTATAAGGCTATGAATTATTTCAACAGTAAAAATACCAACAAATCTCATTTTAAATAAATTTCATATAACTTCTGTATTAAAAAAAAAGGAAATTTTTGCATTAAAAAATAATGTATAAGGCATGAGATACAGAAGCTCATAATTATGAAGTTCCCTCATATTATTAAAATTCTTTATGGAAAATTCTTGTTCATGAACTCGACCAAGATATTTTTTTTTAATAAATAGCTTGTATATAAATTAGATTTGAATCTGCTTAACTACTTTGCTAGTGAACAAACAATAATATTTTCACACTGCTTATTATATTCAAGGGCCATAACCCTTTAAATTCTTGACAAATAAATTAAGGTTCTTCAATCCGACTAAGATATTGTTATAGTCACTATGGCACTTCTATATAAAGTATAAATTGAGACAATTAGGTTTCACCATAATATATGGTAAAAAACAGCTTTTAGCCTTTAAAAAAATTTAGCTTAAAAAAAAATCGGCAAGCTTTTAGAAATAAGCTAAAAATGTCAGATTAAATGGTAATTATCATGATAATATATTACAATTAATACATCTCCTTAATTGTGCTGTCTCCTTTATATAGATGTCAGCTTTTATTATGCAATAAATTTTATTCTCATAACACCAGGCTAATGGAAGAGGTACTGGTAAATCTGCAATTTGAAAAAAAAATGCACTTTTGAAACAAAAAATTCTGCTCTTTTGTATTACAAAAGAGCAGAATTATCTGCACTTTTGATATGCAAATCTTTGCTTTTGTAAGACTATCTGCCAGGCACTATTACTGGTTATAAATGGTATGGCTAGAAATAATGATTTGACAAAAACTAAATGAGGAATGACAAATTCATCAACAACAGAACATAGTATTAAAAATTAACATTAGCACTTATGCTAGGGAATCTATAGCTTTCACAATAACAAGAAATATCACTAACCTCATCAAATATTTTTAATAAAAAAAAAAGTTTCAAAATCATAGTAATCACTTCAATGCTTTTTTTTCCATTAAAATAAACATAAACAAAAAATTACACATCACAAAAATAACAACAAAAAAATACAATAAACCAGAAAAAAAAGTTGTATACTCAAAAATGGATTTCTTAAAAAAACAACAACAAAAAAACACGAAAATCAAAAAACAAGATCATCTCTTTTAACAATTAACAAATGTTTATGACCAACTTCACATATTTGTGCTACATCAAAATTTCTTTCTAGTAATAATATACTAGATACAAACATAAAGTATATTTCTTCTCCCAAACAATTTAAACATAAGGGCTGTTCCATTTAAACATATGAGGTACCCGGGGAAGGCACTTTTGAAATGAGGGAACCACCCATAGAAGCAATTTAAAGCTAGGGTGTGTTCTTTTGATGTATGTGTAAAGCTAACATACAACCACCCATAGCAGCGATTTAAAAGTGCCTTCTCCCGGTACCTCATATGTTTAAATGGAACAGCCCTAAGCAAACAATCGAATAATAATTTTCCCATTCAAGGGAAATAATTCGGTAAGTGCAGACCAATCGTCAGTGTTTCGTATAAAGCTATACATAAACAATCAAAACAATATTTTCATATTGCCTATTAATAAAAACATAGATATCAAAATTAGTGCACAGAACGCGTTTCTGGAATAACCTTCTACAGGTATGCTCAAAATCGAAAGATTGGAAAGTGAAGTAATTTAATATGTGTTTTTGTTTTTACTAACAAATGTACCCTATATTCAATTAATCCTCCAACTTTCACATGAATTTGGAGTCCATTACAATTTTTTTTTGACACTCATTCATTTCATATACAATAATCTCTTCTGTAAACTGAGTACCCATTTGTTTCTATAGTAATGGTAATAATAACAATTTTGATATGGTTCACAATTAAATCTTCCATTTTTAAGTTCACATTTCAAAATGTTGTTTCTATGACAACATGAACACAAAAATAGATGAATATGGTTTACAATTACATCTTCAATTTTTAAGTTCACATTTCAAAATGTTGTTTCTATGACAACATGAACACAAAAATAGATGTTAGCACTAATAAGACTATAGAAGATGATGTTGATGATGCGGCCAAGTAAGAAAACTCTGTGACTGTCTGATCTATTACAGTGGCTGTGCCTCCAGCTGTTAAAGAGAAAATGGAATACATTAATTAAATACTGTAGACATACTACATTACAATTTAATATACAATATACGTACATATTAATTAAATACTGTAGACATACTACATTACAATTTAATATACAATATACGTACATTGTCGGAAAATATTAGATTTATTTGTACAAGCTTTAGACACAGTGAGTGTTTGATGAGCTTTTTTTAAGCCTGTTTCGCAGCGAGTGCAAATTAATTTGATATTTAAGGAAAATGTTTGTATATTGTGTTTATTCTGCAATATCAAAAGTCCAAAACAACTTCCAAATAGTCTGAAAATAACTAAAACAAGTGTCATTCTAATAGTTTTCAATGGTGTCCTCTGTGAAGTTGGCACTTATACTGTTACCATTTTTTCTGTCCTCTACATGAATCAGGTACCAGAAATGTTTTACTAGGTCTATGACCTAATAACATTGAAGTTTATTTGACCCCTTTATAAGTACTCAAAATCCCAAATTTGCAGAATAAATAATATTATTGTGAAGTTGGGGAGCTGCTGCAAATTTTTCATCAATAAATCATTTGCACATTCCCGATTTGATTCTAAAATTTTACATTTTTTAAAATGTTTATTATAAGTGTTATTTCCCCTATGACATGAAAAATAGTACCCGTTCTAGCAAGAGTCGATTTTCATTTTTTAAGAAAATAAATCTTACCTATGGCAAAATGGATCGTTGGAGACTTCTTTCCATCTCCACCCTGACTGTATGCTGCAATACGTGCAGAATACACAACCCCTGCTTCTAAATTTGATAATGTATATTTTGTCGGCATAAAATTTGCAATGTATTGGAATGCTTGTCCAAAATTTTCATTGGCTGGCCACAAAAAGATCTACAATAAAACAAAAAAATGATTATTAAAATTTGTCTTCAGATTTTCTCATAAGTATATAATTTCTAAATTTAGAATTTCATTAAGTATTGAATATAAAATAGAAAGAAAATGTGTCTCCCACTAAAGTAAATAGGGGCATAACATAGTGGTAAAATCCAAAATCAAAATATACTAGCGGACAAAAGAAAGGATACACTATTTTAATAATTTTTCTTTATTGTATATTTTATAAAAAAATATAATATGACATTCTTTTGAGTATTGTAAATGTCTCATTGTAAAGAATGAATAACTCAGATCAGTAACACATCAAATGTTCGTAAGGCATCCAATGAAAGCACGATGGTCGAAAACATGGAATATCAATTCAGAAATTAAATTTTCACATTTTAATAATAGTCCAAAAAAGCAACTAAAGTTCAATATCGTGTGTGTCCTCCGTCTGCATCAACAACAGCTTGACAACGGCGTCTCATTGAGCAATAACTGTAGAAATTACAGCCTGTGGAAGATTGTCCCATTCCTCTTGAAGGGCCTGACGAAGTTCTTGTAATGTGATGGGTTTATGAGGCCTTTGTCGAACACGACGATCAAGTTCATCCCAGATGTGTTCGATAGGATTAAGGTCTGGTGATTTTGAAGGCCAAGGCAAGACATCGATGTTCTGTTGCTGAAGAAAAGCCTGAGTAATTATTGCCGTGTGCGGTCCTGCATTATCCTGCTGAAAGGTAATGCCTGGTCCATTGTGGTTAAGAAAATTCACAACCTCCACGGCAAGAATATTGTCTCTATACCTTGCAGCGGTCAAGGAACCGTGAAACAAAAACCAGATTAGTCCTACGCGGCGAGGTTATCCCTGCCCATACCATCACACTTCCGCCTCCAAATCTGTCCCTTTCTTGAACACAACAGTCTGCGTATCTTTCATTTTGCTTGCGATAAACCCTTGCACGACCATCCAAATGAGATAAATTGAATCGGGATTCATCCGAAAACAATACATGACTCCATTCGTTGTTGAGTCTCCACCGTAATCGTGCTCGACACCATCTTAGACGTTCCTGCCTATGTCGATTAGTCAATATCAAGCCGTTGTATGGGTGCAAACCATTGGCATTCAGTCTCCTTCAGATGGTTCGCGCACTGACACGTCGACCGTGAACAACATTGGTCGATGACGTTGCTGGCAGGAACCGATCACGTAAGTGACGGACACGGATGAAACTGTCATCTGCAGGAGACGTTACTTTTGGGCGTCCGGATCGAGGTCGATCTTTTGTTGAACCTGTCATTTGAAAACGTCTACGAAGATGATGAATGGCCAAGCGTTTACAACCCAAAGTTCTTGCGACGGCGGTGACGTTCATGTTTGCTTGGAGCATACCTATTGCACGTTCTCTTAATTCTTGTGAAAGTCGAGGCATTCTGCTTAGTCTTCAGGTTAATTCAGGTGAACTTTCAATTTGCCATAGATTTGTCTTGTTGATAACAATAAAGTTTTCTCATTATCGATGGCGGTAAAAGTTGCACGTGCAAAAGTGGTAAAAGTATACTTTGACTGTCTACGTCGTTAAACGATGCGTACAGGTAAAAAATAAGTAACCAAAATTAATCAGTCGCCCAGGTAAGTATAGGTACTAAATATCATAAAGAAATTCAAATAAATAAAATAGAGAAATACAAAAAATAAGTGTATCCTTTCTTTTGTCCACTAGTATATTATTTGGCCTTCATTTTATGGTCTTTGACCTTGTTTATAAATTTCAAATGACTTGCTAATGGGAAACTTAAGTTATTTAGCAGAAACCATACAGACAGTACGGACATGAGTAAAACTTAGAAAGCACCCCGATGCCTGGTAGTGGGGTCATAATTATTATTATAACTATTAAGCGACACTTGTCTAAAGTACCTATTTTTTAACTAAACCAGCGGGTATAATACACAAATACTAACAGTAATTCAGATTCACAGTTATTGGGGCCATCATGGTCATGATCGTATGGTAGTTGGATTTACAACTACCTGTGCAATCAGTGCCTATCACCACTAAAGTTGTGAGTTCGAACCCTGTTCATGGCACAGTGTACTCGATACATCCTTATGTGATAAAGTTTGTCAGTGATTTTCTCCGGTTTCCTCCAACAATAAAACTGACCGCCATGATATAACTGAAATATTGTTGAAAGTGGCGTTAAACACCATAAACCTAAACCTAAACAGACTAATTTTTGCATTACCTGGTACACTTTTACATCAAGTATTAAGATTGTTTATTTTTGCTTACCTTGTATCCAATAATAGTAGCTTCAGCTGTTTCTATGGTAACTCCACGCCATGTTAGTTCTACAGAGGTTGAATCAATTGGATTTACCCTTATTTCTGTTGGGTAATGCATGGTAGCTAAGGACAAAAAGGTCACATTTATAAATCAAGAAGGTACTATCAAATATTTTAACATATAACCTAAGCTGATTTATTGTATTTTACCTAAAATATATGAAAGCTATCAGACGAATGACTTTAAAACAGTTGCGTTCACAAAGGTAGAAATATCCAGCCAAATCATAGGGCTTAATTTGAAGCTGAAAATCGTAGAAGTAGGCACGTCTGCTATAACCACTAAAGTTGCCAGTTGATTCTCGTCGCTTACAAGTTTTTCTTCATACTTTATGTGATCAAGTTCGTCAGTAACTTCGGGAATGGGGATAGTTTTCTCCAGCTGGTACTCTGGTTCCCTCCACAGACACGACACAGATGAATTATTGTTACAAGTGTCATTTAAAGAAGAGTACTACTGCAAATTGTGAATCTGTGCATGTATTTTATTGTTTATTTATATCTGTACAGTGTATTGCCATTGGAGATCCAATAATCCAATAAACCGGCTTAACCATGGCACATTTTTGTGACTATTCCAAGCAAGGATCTGGACATGCATTGTGATATGTTGTGGTATATAGTTGTGTTCAATGATTTGAGGCGAAAAGTGGTTGTTCGTTTTGTTGATATTGGTGGAATTGTTTACCATCACTGTTTAAACTTTCTTTTCACAATTAAATTCTCATAACCACAATGTCCTACGTAAGTACTTATATATATCAGTAGCATTACAGGGGGTCATCGTGGTCGTGATCGTATGTGCAATATGTGTCTATCACCACTAAAGTTGTGAGTTCGATTCCAGCTCAGGGCGAGGTGTACTCGATGGAACACTATGTGAAAATGTTTGTCAGTGACAAGTGGCCGGTCGGTGGTTTTCTCCGGGTACTTGTGTTACCTCCACCAATAAAACTAACTGCTACGATATAACTGAAATATTTTTGAAAGTGAGGTTAAGCACCATAACCCCTACCCCCCCCCCCCCATATTAGCTTAACTTACGCCAACTGGCTGTTTCACAATGATAAAAGTCTGATTTAGGTCCTAGTCCTGCTGTGTTGAACACTTGTACGTCAAATGTTGAATAACTATCGTACTTCAACCCAATCACTATGCCATGAGTTGGGATAATACCATCCTTTGTGAGAAATCTAATAAAGCGTTTGTAAATAGTCAGGTTGTCATTTGAATGTCTAGTCCAATAATTAACCTGTAAAATAATAAGTAAGACTCTACATTCACCATCACAGATCTCATTTAACATATAGAGTTAAACCTGTATTAAGATGTCACCTTTGGGACAAAGAAAAGGTGGCCTTATATGACAGGTGACATCTTAAAAGAGGTTAAATTCATCTGAAATTTTTTATGAAAGGACAAGAAAAAGGTGACCTTTTAATACAGATAACTGCTTAATAGAGGTGACCACATAGGCAGGTTTGAATGTATTTTATCAATAATTTGTACATTTTCTCCTTGATCTTTACACACAATGATATCTATTATCAAGCAACATAATGTCACTGTTTTCTAATGTGATGTTGCTATGATTTTGTAAGGCAAAATAGTGTCCTATGAAATTGTGTCCTGTTGTGCTACATTTCAAATGAAAAACCTTAAATGGATTAACAGAAGTCATCACTGTGCTTTATTCCGTCCTCTGACTTTATCATAGGAGTCAATTGTAAAAGAGGACAGTATTTCACGGCGGACACTATTTAATGATACAATGTCACATTACCAAATCCTCGATAAACACACTATTATTCATATGCTTTGCTCAAAATGGATTTCTAATCACAGCTCATATCTCAGACTATAAGTGACTTGATGAAAATTGTACCTCTCAACAAGTAATTTAAAATAGTAGACAATTCATAAAAGAAGGTTGAACATCAATGAAATCAACAAATTTTGTCAAGTGCAGGTTGCCATATCTACACGGTCAATTATTTCTACCTCTATTTATTGGTGTTGATTGCAAATATTGAAATTTAGGTCTTACCTGAAAACCTGAAATCAAGCCTTTAATACTGGTTCGAGTATTTGGAATCTCCGTCCAGTAAATGTCCATGGCTGTAGCATTAATAGCTGAACAAGATTTTACTTTGGGTGCTGGTACAGGCACTAAAAATACGGGAAAAACATTAAGAAATCTTTAGACAGGTTTCATTGATTCTCACACTGTAAAGCTATCCTAACAAGATATGATTATAATCTAACGATTATGAAGTCTCCCAAACCGGCCACTGACAACAGGTTTAAATGAACACTTTGCAATGTGACAAATTCTGAGCTTGATTTTTTGCAGTATTGTGGCGGTCATTTTGAAAATGGAGACCAGTAGAAATTTTGCGATGTCAGGAATCAATTCCGGACATCATAATCTACCTACATATGAAATTTCGTTGAAATCGAACAATGTTGAATTTGTGCGGTATTGTGGTGGCCATTTTGAAAATGGCGACCGATAGAAATTTTTCGATGTCAGGAATCAATTCGGGACATCATAATCTACCTACATATGAAATTTCGTTGAAATCAGACAATGTTGAATTTGTGTGGTATTGTGGCGACAGGTCGAAATTTTTCAATGTCGGGAATCAATTCGGGACATCTTATCTACCCACATATCAAATTTTGATGATATCGGACAGTGTTGAATTTTTGTGGTATTGTGGCGGTCATTTTGAAAATGGTGAACGGTAGAAATTTTTCAATGTTGGGAATCAATTCGGGACATCATTATCTACCCACATATCAAATTTTGATGATATCGGACAATGTTGAATTTATGCGGCATTGTGTCGGCCATTTTGAAAATGGGGACCGGTAGAAATTTTTCAATGTCGGGAATCAACTTGGGACTTCATTATCTACCCACATATCAAATTTTGATGATATCGGACAATGTTGAATTTTTACCACCGATTTTTTATGCCGTGTTTTGGCAGCCATTTTGAAAATGGCAGACATCTTGAAAATTTTGAAACGCAGAATTGCTTCTCTAATGGTGACCTATCACTTTGTCAAATTTTATGTCTCTATCATTATCCATTTAGAAGTTATCAACATTAATGTACGAAATTTCAACCTTCCCATAGGATTCTATAGTAACCCCCACCCCCTTTGAACCCCTCAAAATATGACTTTGACCCTCTTTACAACAAAGCTGAAAACTTTAGGACCAACTAGAAACATATATCTATAATTCCACCCAGTTTCATGAAATTCTGTCCAGTAGTTCCTGAGATCTGCCGTGGACAAGTTCATGGTCCACGGAAAGAAAGGAGAAAGGAAAAAGGAGGAGAATAATAATAATAATAATAATAATAAGAAACGGAGCAAAAACAATAAGTCTCCCAACGTTGTTTGGGAGACTTAATTAGTGGTCAGTTTAGACAAGTTTCACTACACTGATTTTTCTAAAGTAAAGTGAAACACTACACTATTCTCAGCCAGACAGTCTTTTAAAGAGAAACACTACACTATTTTCTGACACAGTATTTCAAAGTGAAACAGGGGCTGTTGGACTTTACAACTACCTATGCAATCAGTGCCTATCACTAAGGATGTTGTGAGTTTGAATTTTGATCTGGGCAAGGTGTACAAAATTATGTGCTAAAGTTTATCAGTGACCTGCGACAGGTTGGTGCTTTTCTCCGGGTTCACCGGTTACATCCACTAAGAAAAGTGACGGCCACGATATAACTGAAATATTGTTGAAAGTGGCATTAAACACCATCAAACAAACAATAAAGTGGAACATTACACTATTATCAGACAGTCTTTTAAAGAGAAACACTACACTATTTTCTGACACAGTATTTTAAAGTGAAACACTACACTATTTTCTGACACAACACTATATGTCATGTGGAACAATACATTATTTTTTTACTCAAAATTTTAAAGTGGAACACTACATTATTTTCTGACACAGTGTTTTTAAGTGGAACACGGCCACACTACATTATTTTCTGACACAGTATTTTAAAGTGGAACACTGCACTATTTTCTGACACAGTATTTTAAAGTGGAACACTACATTATTTTCTGACGCAGCATTTTAAAATGGAATACTACAATATTTTCTGAAACAGTACTTTAAAGTGAAACACTACACTATTTTCTGACGCAGTATTCTAAAATGGAATACTACAATATTTTCTGACACATTATTTTTAAGTGGAACATTACACTATTTTCTGACACAGTATTTTAAAATGGTATACTACAATATTTTCTGACACAGTGTTTTAAAGTGGAACACTACACTATTTTCTGACACAGTAATTTTAAGTGAAACACTACACTATTTTCTGATACAATATTCTGAAGTGGAACACTACACTATTTTCTGACACAGTATTTTTAAGTGGAACACTACACTATTTTCTGACGCAGCATTTTAAAATGGAATACTACAATATTTTCTGAAACAGTACTTTAAAGTGAAACACTACACTATTTTCTGACGCAGTATTCTAAAATGGAATACTACAATATTTTCTGACACATTATTTTTAAGTGGAACACTACACTATTTTCTGACACAGTATTTTAAAATGGTATACTACAATATTTTCTGATGCAGTATTTTAAAGTGGAACACTACACTATTTTCTAACACAGCATTCTAATATGGAACACTACACTATTTTCTGACACAGTATTTTAAAGTGGAACAACTGTTCTACTTTCTGACACAGTATTTTAAAATGGAACACTACACTATTTTCTGACACAGTATTTTTAAGTGGAACACTACACTATTTTCTGACACATTATTTTTAAGTGGAACACTACACTATTTTCTGACACAGTCTTTTTAAGAGGAACACTACACTATTTTCTGACACAGTATTCTAAAGTGAAACACTACACTATTTTCTGACACAGTACTTTAAAGTGGAACCCTGCACTATTTTCTGACAGTATTTTAAAGTGGAATACTACACTATTTTCTGACACAGTCTTTTAAAGTGGAACACTACATTATTTTCTGACGCAGTATTCTAAAATGGAATACTACAATATTTTCTGACACATTACTTTAAAGTGAAACACTACACTATTTTCTGATGCAGTATTTTAAAATGGAATACTACATTATTTTCTGACACATTATTTTAAAGTGGAACACTATACTATTTTCTGACAGTATTTTAAAGTGGAACACTACACCACTTTCTGACAGTTAAAATGGAACACTACACTATTTTCTGACACAATATTTTTAAGTGGAACACTACACTAATTTCTGACACATTATTTTTAAGTGGAACTCTACACTATTTTCTGACACAGTATTTTTAAGTGGAACACTACACTATTTTCTGACACAGTATTTTAAAGTGGGAACACTACACTATTTTCTGACACAGTATCTTAAAGTGGAACACTACACTATTTTCTGATGCAGTATTTTAAAATGGAATACTACAATATTTTCTAACAGTATTTTTAAGTGGAACACAACACTATTTTCTGACACAGTATTCTAAAAATGGAACACTACACTATTTTCTGACACAGTATTTTAAAATGGAACACTGTTCTATTTTCTGACACAGTATTTTAAAATGGAACACTACACTATATTCTGACAGTATTTTAAAGTGGAACACTACACTATTTTCTGACACAGTTAAAATGGACACTGTTCTATTTTCTGACAGTGGTTTTAAGTGGAATACTATAATATTTTCGTAGGTTAAAATAATTATGGGGTCAACGTGGTTGTGATCGCATGGTAGTTACTAACGATGTGAGTTTGAATACTGCTCAATGCAAGGTGTACTCGATACAACATTATGTAATGAAGTTTATTAATAATCTGCGACAGGTCAGTGGTTTTCTCTGCCTACTCCACTTTTCCCCACCGATAAATCTGACAGTCTCGATACCACTAAAATATTTTTGAAAGTGGCATTAAACACCATAACTGTAACATTAACCCTAAAACAATTATTACTCACTTCCTTCTGCTGAATAAATAATCACTTCTGTAGAGTTTTCTCCAAATCCATAATTGTTGATTGGTTGGATCTTGGTAAAATAAGGGAGATAAAAATTCTCATCTCCGACCAACACCACGTATTTCAATTTTCCAAGAGACAAGTCATTTTCAGTTGCTACTATGTCATGCTGAAAATTATAAAATAAATTTGTTACTCAGGATAACATGGGCCTCAGTTGTCCAGTAGGTATGGCTGTTGACTATGAATCACAAACTTTCAACATTATAGGCCCTCAATTGTCAAGTGGTTAAGGTTGTCGACAATGAATCACAATCTATCAAGATTATTGTGACCTCGTTTTTCAAGTGGTTAAGGTTAAGACTAAGAATTGGTTATCATTTAGTACCTTTAATCTGGTATCATTTGTTTCATAGACTCAGCATAGACAAGGAACCATGAACAATGTTTAAGAATTTAAACTACTACAATTAGAATCTGGTATCCTTTGTATCATAGACTCAGCATAGAGAAGGAACCATGAACAATGTTTAAGAGTTTAAACTACTACAACTAGAATCTGGTATCCTTTGTTTCATAGACTCTGCATAGACAAGGAACCATGAACAATATTTAAAACCACTTCAACTAGAATCTGGTATCCTTTGTTTCATAGATTCTGCATGGACAAGGAACCAGGAACAATGTATAAGGGTTCAAACCACTTCAACTAGAATCTGGTATCCTTTGTTTCATAGACTCTGCATTGACAAGGAACCAGGAATAATGTATAAGGGTTTAAATCACTTCAACTAGAACCTGGTATCCTGTGTTTCATAGACTTTGCATAGACAAGGAACCAGGAACAATGTTTAAGAATTTAAACCACTTCAACTAGAATCTGGTATCCTTAAGCTTTGATTCATAGACTCTGCCTAGATAGGGAATCATGAACAAACAATGTTTAAGAGTTTAAACCACTTCTACAGCTAGAATCTGGTATCCTTTATTTCAAGACTCTGCATTGACAAGGAATCATGAGCAATGTTTAAGGGTTCAAACCACTTTAACTAGAATCTGGTATCCTTTGTTTCATAGATTCTGCATTGACAAGGAACCACAATGCTTTAGCATTGGAATAGAATTATGGAAAACATCTCTTATCAGTTTGATTTTGTATTGGTTTAGTCAAGTCATTACAAAAAAATTAAATTTTGTTTCTTATGTACCAATTGTTTTTTATTGCCCAATACAGGATTAGGGTTAGGGTTATGCTGTTTAACGCCACTTTCAACAATATTTCAGCTATATCATGGCTGTCAGTTTTATTGGTGGAGGAAACTGGAGTACCCGGAGAAAACCACCGACCTGCCGCAAGTCCCTGTGAAACTTTATCACCTAATGTTGTATCGAGTACACCTCTCCTGAGCAGGGCTACACTCACAACATTATTGGTGATAGGCACTGATTGCATAGGTAGTTATAAGTCCAACTACCATACAATCTCGACTATGATGACCCCCACATCTAATATAAATGTCATACCGGGTATAGTAATAAAACTTACATAATTCCAAACCTGTGTATCATCACGTCTCCAGTATACTCTATAATACAGACCTGGCCCTCCATAATATTTCCTTCGTAGAGGCTACAAACAAAAAATTAGATACAATGTATGAAGAGTGATTGAGTAATTGTAGTTTAATGCCAATTGAGGAATTTTGCAGCTTTATCACGGCAAGAAAAAGTTACATCGATGAGATATCCCCTTTGTACCAGACCAACACGATTAGTTAGATTTTTAGTGCTAGCTCACTTCAAAAAGAGTCTGCAGGTAGACATGTCACTTACTTGGACATTATTATTTAGCCACATGTCACTTACTTGGACATTATTATTTAGCCACATGTCACTTACTTGGACATTATTATTTAGCCAACCAGTCTTAGCTCTTTCTCCTTAGTCCTGCATGTTGAACATAGAAGCAATAAATAACAGCTTTATAGTCTTTGGACTGTACTCAAGGCGAGCATGCTAACCATATACACCATCGATGTGGGTAATTAAAATATTCCAAATACTTAGATAGTACATGTACATATGTATCTGTATCATTAGCTGATTGTATGGTCAATAAATTTCCTAGCATCATCAGCTATATTTACCAACAATTCTATGGGTAAATTTACCTCTTATCATAAGATCATTCCGAAGGTCCGTTGGACTTTTGCGCAAAATCCAGTAAAAATTGGTTAGGTTCGGTTAAGTGTATTTGTATTTGTATTTACTGGACCAAAAGTCCAGTCATATCCGTAATTTGATAGATTCATGGTGGGAATTTAAGATCTGTAAAGTGTATTTTAATACTGGACCATAATGTCCAGTTGAAATATATTATATACAGAGAACCTGTCTAAACTGACCCTTCTTGGGGTCCATTTTTGTGTTCGAAATAGACGGATGTTTGGTTAATACAGGTTAAATTAACAAAAGATTTCCTACATTGGGACTTTATTTCAGTTTATACCGGATTCCATTTTATTCATGTTTCACTGTACATCTAGAATGGTTAGGGTGTTTAACTTTTAACAATATTTCAGTTATATCGCGGCAGTCAGTATTGTTGGTGGAGGAAACCACCATCCTGCCGCAATTCACTGACAAACTTTCATCACATAATATTGCATCGAGGCCACCATGCATGAGTGGGATTTGAACTCACAAATTCACTGGTGATAGGTACTGAAAGCAAAGGTAGTTGTAAATACAACTACCATACTATCATGACCAAGGCCACCCCCTCTGGAATGAGTGCAACTTCTTGTGCCTCAATATACTTACATTCCATTGGATTGTAAGATCTCCGACACTTCCTCCACCTCCTGATATATTCAACGACACTTGGTTAAAATTTATATCTGGCTTCGATGGTAGAGTCGTGTATCCGGCTGTAATAAGAATACATATCATTACTATATTAATACTTTATTATTTTTTTTATATAAATTCTGTTTTTCTATTGGATTAGCACATGACACGTGACAAACTAGAAATACACATGCAGCATGCTATAGAATTTTTACGGACTGGGGATTTCCCAAAAAAAATTTTGTTTAAAAGACTTAATTGGAATATTAAGCCCTTTCAAAAATTTATGATTTAATAGTGAAGGTTAAAAAATAATAAAGCAATTGTAGCATGTTGTTTTCGGTCGATACATAATTTTATCGCACTGACCAAGAATAACAATATCGACCTGAGGACGAAGGAAATCATGTATCGACCTCATCAACAAGCTATAATTGTATAATACAATTGCAGACCTTTGTAAAAGTGAATGTGAGTTTTTATTGATATATAAAATAATATTGACTGAAGCCTATTGGCAGAAATTATCAATGTTAAAAATGTAAATAGTTTATATTGCAGTTATTTTATTACTTTAATAATAGTATAAGTAATTTAAAGGTGAAATAATGGTATACCGGTAAGTTTACATATTGGACAAGGGCATAGACACTTACATTGTGAGGGCAGCATGGTGCTGTGCCATGCTAAAATTGTGTAGGTAAATCACTTTATCTTGTAATTGTGCGATTTTTTGTTCTAATAAAGGGGGTCAAATAACTTACTTACTGCCCGATATGCTATTGGCATGCAGGGCAGCAACAAATGAGGGGGGTGTGTCAAATAAACTTCAATTTTATATGTCATGGACCTAGTAAAGCATATCTGGTTCCTGATTCATGTAGGGCGACAGAAAGAAACGGTAACACTATAAGCTCTGACCTCACAGATGACACTATTGAAAACGATTAGAACAACGCTTGTTTCAGTTATTTTCAGACATTGGACTTTTTGATATTGCAGGATAAACACAATATTGTTGTTAAATTACCCTCGCTGTGAAGCAGGCTAGAAAGGCTTGCTTTTCTGTCTGTTTCTAAAGCTCATACAAATAAATTTTATATTTTCCGACAATGTACATATATTGTATTTTATCCTGCAATGACAGCATTTACCGACCAATATAGCCTGCCCAATAATTTTTTTGGATATTTGTCAGTTATAAATAGAACAAAAATGTATCTGCCATCTTGAAAATGTGCAATCCTACATGTCATATTTACAACAATACACAAAAATAATTAAAAAGTTATATTGTTATATATAGTTAAATTGTATCAAACTTGAAGCATACACGAAGCCAAATAACGTCTAATCTTTACGTTTCAAACTGGAAGTCTTCATATGACGTTAATGACGTCATGTTGGTTATGTTCAGTTTGTGAGTGAGCTGCAGGAGTTTATACATGAATAATTTCCTAAAAAACAGTGTTTAATCCTATAGTAAATGTTTTAAAATTGCAGGATAAATACAATACATGTGCACTGTCGAAGCATATAGGTAAATATGTGTATTCGGCACAAAACGCGGGAAAAGGCTCGGCGAAGCTTTGCCTTTTCCCCCGTTTCTAAGCCTCATACACACATATTACCTATATGCTTCGACAGTGCACAAGTATTGTATATGTATTCTCCTCAATAGCTTAACTATATATACTTACTAGATGCTAAGCTATATTGTCCCCATCCTTTGATGTTTTTAGCTCTAATTTTAAATGAGTATTCATTCCATGGTAACAGGCTAGTTAATGTGTATGTTCTCTTGTCTGTATCAACAGTAGCATCCTGTATGGCTGTGTATGGATGGAAAACTCCTGAAATACATTAGAAAAAAAACAATGCTTAAAGAAGGCTAGATTTGGGGGTGTTACTAAAAGGCGGAAACGGAAAAAGGAACGCAAATGGACACAAATGTTCAAATGCATTGAGTGGGTGATTAGCAATTTTTCAGCCATATCATGGTGAGAACAAGTTTATATTTTGATGAGATGATGGTCTCTGCTTTGTACTAGACCAACACGTTGAGTTGGATTTTTAAAGCGTTAGCTCTCTAAAAACAACAATCCGTGGGAAGACATGTCAATCAGACACATTATTCTGATTCCATGCCAATTAGTCTATGCTTTGAATACTTAGTGCTGCGTGCTTAGTGGAGATGCAACAAATGCCAATTTTATAGTCATTGGCTTGACCCAATCAGGACTCAAACTCATTTTCTATTGCACTCGAGGCGAGCATACTATTCTTTACACCATCGATGCTGGAGATGTGGAGACTCGTCATATTATTATCAGGGATTCAGCCAGGATTTTGAGACCATTAGTCATTTTCGCGGAGCAGAATTTTTTTTTCTTTCTAAATATGAATAGACAAGAATATATCTTATAATAATTTACTTTTGATCTAATACCACACAAGTTGTAATAACCCCCCCCCCCTCCTTTTTTT
>MJUT01022360.1:147269-157777 GCA_002080005.1 Gigantidas platifrons
AAGCAGATCCACGAGTAACAATATGACAGGTATAGACTCCATCATCCTCAGCTTGGGGCCATGGGCATTCTCTAAAATCAGAACCCAATTAAAAGATAGGGGGGAATGATATCACTTACTATTAAGGTTGAGGGTAAATGACTTGGTTGCGAAAGCAGATCCACGAGTAACAATATGACAGGTATAGACTCCATCATCCTCAGCTTGGGCATTCTCTAAAATCAGAACCCGATTAAAAGATAGGGGGAATTATACCACTTACTATTAAGGTTGAGGGTAAAAAATGACTTGGTTGCGGAAGCAGATCCACGAGTAACAATATGACAGGTATAAGACTCCATCATCATCAGCTTGGGCATTCTCTAAAATCAGAACCCAATTAAAAGATAGGGGGAATGATACCACTTACTATTAAGGTTGAGGGTAAATGACTTGGCTGCAGAAGCAGATCCACGAGAAACGTGACAGATATAGACTCCATCATCCTCAGCTTGAGCATTCTCTATAATCAGAACCCGATTAAAGTCGCCATATTTGACCTTGCTTGGAAGACCTCCCTTCCGTGACCAGTAGTAGTTCCAGATGTTTTTATAGTTGTTTGCCCTGCAATATATGAATAACATTTTATAATGATTTTATGAACATTTCTTCAAGTTTATAGACCTAAAACAGATTAAATCAATACCACATCAGTTAAATCTTTGTAAAAACATTTTTTATTGTTTGTTATTTAAAGTGTGTGTATGTGTGTGTGTGTTGTCTTGTCTTGTATATATTGTGTAGTCATTTCTATATTTGTAATAACCATTATAGTTATTGAAATTATATATTCATGTATGTATTTTGACGAAAACCGTTCATGGCCAATGGCTGTCAGCAATCCTTGTTAAATAAATAAAGATATATTGCACGATTTTTTTCCATTGAAATTAATAGGAAAATATTTATTACTATATAATAAATACCCATTACATACATAGTGTGGTGGTACAAGACTTTGTATTAGGTCAAGCCTGTTGTGTGAACCAGTATTACTATGAGTTGCGAAAGCGACGAGTTGTGATGCGGTTTGTTCACACAACAGACAAGACCTGATACATCGTATAAAATGTTAGATAAAACTTATTATCTAACATTTTGTACGTTTTCCTTTGAATTTCAAGAAAGTAGCCTGTCTGATACAAGGTGAATGGTGCGACGTTGCACGAGATCTTCTCTGCCGAACTATTTTGTCATGATGTCATATTATTGGAATGTGGGGTAAAACATGTCAATGTGAGCAACGTTTAGAAAGCAATAGAATGAACGGCAACAAATAAACGTGACGTTATGCACAAAATGTAGTCTAAGAGTATTGCACAAATTTGTTAATCTTATTTTGACCCTTGTTATTTGCTTAAAATTTGTTTTTATTGAAATGTTAGATAAACTTAGTACATACACAGTGTGTTTGTACATGACTTTGTATCAGGTCTTGCCTGTTGTGTGAACAAACCGTATCACAACTCGTCGTTTTTGTGACTCGTAGTGATACTGGTTCACACAACAGGCTTGACCTGATACAAAGTCTTGTACCACCATATTATGTATGTAATGGGTATTTATTGTTTGTTTGTGGCTTTACCTGGATCCAAATTGCACCTGGTCAAGAAAAATTCCATAGTCTCAATATAAAATTTGTTTAATTTTTTTATTATTATTCAAAAATACTTTTTATAGAGAAATGAAAAAATTAAAAGAATCTCTCTCCCTAAATATTTATTCACTAACAAAATAACACAACATTTATTACTGTAACATGTTGGCGGTCTATTAGTCCATGCAGGTATTATCTGCCCAGTAGTCAGTGTTTCGGTACTGATTTAAATTTTGCATTGAACTTTACAGTTCGTAACAAAATGAAATTTTCATCTCAGTGACTTGCAGCAGGTCAGTGGTTTTCTCCGGGTACTCTGGTTTCCTCCATCAATAAAACTGACTGCCACGAACGATACAATTGAAATTTGTTGAAAGTGGCATTAAACACCATAGCTCCCCTCCCCCTTTTGACATATATTTTACTCAAATTGTTCTTTCGATCATCATACTATTAATAGGTTTTACTCACGTTCCGTAGGCAAAGCACTCGAGTCTGACATCTTGACCTCGAACAGGTGGGTTAGGGAAGGCATTGATAAAATCATCTTGAATGAGTGGACCCCAGTTATCCTTGGGAGCTACAAAATAAATAAGTCAGGTGTACAGGAAAATGAGTTCACCCCAGTTTTTAGTGGGATTCGTGTTATTTGATCTTTGTTTTTTTTGTGTAATGTTTTGTAGATATTTAATTGTCGTTTTAACCTTTTTCTATCGGCCATTGTGTTGTCTCTCCTTTGATTTACAGATTCTGATTACCGCTTTGGTATCTTCAAATTCTTCTTCAGAAAATGCATAGTTTGTATTATGAATTTAACATTTTTTCTTTGACTTCTAAATTTGAAGTACACTATATGTATATTGACGATTAGCAATCATATCTTAACTTAAAATAGAGCAAGGGGGCTGTCGTGGTCGTGATCGTATGGTAGTGGGATTTACAACTACCTATGCAATCTGTACCTATCACCACCAATGTTGTGAGTTCGAATCCCACTCAGGCAATACAACAATATGTGAAAAGTTTGTCAGTGACTTGCGACAGGTCGAGGGGATGGTTTTCTCTGGGTAGTCCGGTTTCCTCCACTAATAAAACTGACCGCCATGATATAACTGAAATATTGTTGAAAGTAGCGTTAAATACCATAAACCCGGACTAATAGAACAAAGCATTATTTAAGACATACATGTATATTGGTCAGTTGCAATTATATGATCAATATGTGTCTGTAATGACGATAACGTGTCCCAGACGATAACAATCAAAGGGTTAATTTGATCCTTTCAACTTTTGTACTTGTACTGAAAAAAAAACGTTTTTAATCCAGCCAATTAGAGCATGAGTATCAAATTTGTCAGGGCCCGGGTGGCTCAATGAGTTAGGTAGTTGGATTACCTAACAACTGATACAAGCCTATCACCAATATGGTGTGTGTTCGTGCACGGCTTTGTAAATTACAAAAAAGGGTACACTCGACTCGCAGCCGCAAGTGATAAGTTTACCAGTTGCTTGCCCATGGTTGGTGGTTCTCTCCGGCCTCTTCTACCACTAAAACTGTTCGCTATGATATAGCTGAAATATTGCTGAAAGTGGCATCAAACACCATAAAATCAATCAATCAAATTTGTCATTTGACCTAATTATGGGAGAATCTAGTCTTGGCAATAAAGCAGATGCATGGGGTTGTAGAAATAAAACATATTGGTAGATAATTGCTTAAAAACTTTCTTCAATTGATACAGTGAAATCTGCTCACGCAGTCACGTCTATTAAGCAGTTACCTGAATTAAAAGGTCACCTTTTGATGTCCTATCATAGAAAATTTCAAATGAATTGAATCTCTTTTAAGGTGGTACCATACACTTCAGGTAAAATTTGATCTGCTCGTTTAATTTTCTTATATTTTTGGCAGTGTGTTTGAATATATCCACTGTAATAAATATCAAAATTTTAACAAATTCCAACCAACAGACTAAGAGCTATAAATTCAATAGCCACATAGCAGCTTTTCTCTCTGTAGTTTTGATCACCGAGATGCTTGAAATCTGCATACAAACATCATATGATCAAAACGTTCAACTGATTTTAAGGAGTTATCTCCCTGTAGTGTTAGGTACCACCTTAAGAGGTGACTTCTTAATACAGGTTTGACTATATATTGAAATGTAAAATCTACGACTTAATTAAATATTTCAGAGCTGATAAGTCAACCCAATTTCTAGCGGTACATCTGTATATTACTTTGTTACAAGAAGTGACCCTGCACCCTTACCCATGAAATTACTGTAAATTCGGAAATTATTGCGTTCATTTATTATTGCGATCTTCGAAAATGTTCACGGATTGCAAATTTTTATTATTGCGAATCATGAAGTCCTCCAGTACAAATGGATACTTATGATTCCGAAATGCGAGGTTTAATTATTGGGATTTCACATCAGTCGCATTTTTCGCAATAATTTCTGAATTTACAGTAGTACTGTCAGTCTGTAAAGTACCACTTCTTAAAAATCTGCCCTTATATCTACAAGTAAACTTGTGGTTTTTTTTCTCAATTATGTTTTTCTTGTTCTCATAGAAATCATTTTGTTGTTATTCGTCAGTGTACCAATATATATATATACAGTCACACCTGTTTTAAGCGGCCACCCAAGGGAAGGTCCGAAATTGGCCGCGTAACACAGGTGACCTCTTAAATTTATTAGTGATATCGATGTACACAACAGACTGTTGAATGGCTTCAATTCGGAGTTTTCTCTACAATGTACTCTGTTGTCACGACATCAAACACTTTCAAATTTATCATTAAATGATACTTCATTCATGATTATGAGTTCAAGGTTTCAATTAAGAAATCCAATTGTTTTCTTTACAAATGATAATTAACAGTTATCAAAATAAATATCACCCGACGTGGTAAACACCGGATGCCATGCTGTTGACACCTGGATAGGTTTGTTAATTGATTTAATTTATAATTTTGACATAACGAACCTAATTTGAATGGATTTGAATATTTGGCCACATGACCGTTTAACAAAGTAAAAGGGTGTCCGCTGTCCCGATTTCAATGGCCGTTGACCGCTTAATTCAGTTAAATTAAATAGCGAAAACGGTCGGGAGGATATTGGAATGGCCGCATATCGGAGGTGACCGCTTATTTCAGGTGACCGTTAAGGCAGGTTTGACTGTATATATATAATAATATGGTTTATAAAACAACACCAAGTACACAAAACAAAGTGTTAAGAATTAAACACTTGGATGAATGACAAAATTTTCGTTCCACCAAGGTACTTTTATCAATAAATGTTTAATTCTTAACACTTTGTTTTGTGTACTTTGTGTTGTTTTACAAACCATTTTAGGTGTTTATAATTTATTTTACTCATTATACCGTAACGATCCTTGGCTGGTTTTTCAGAGGTTGTATATATATATATACATGTATGTATATATTGTATGATTTATTTTCTGTATTGTAATCACATGTTCATTTTGTCATGTTTTTTCTTTATATTTGTATATGTAGTATAACCTCATGTTGTACATTTTCATGTCTGAGTGTACTTTATTTAATAAAATCTTGTGATCTTGTACTAAAAAAAGTTCTAATGTTCTAGCGTTTATTGAATCTCTTTTAAGAGGCCACCTGTCTTAAAAGACCACTCTTTCTGTCCCAAAGGTGACCTCTAATACAGGTTTGACTTATTTCTAAAAATAGAATTACCTTGAGATTTCACCACCAATTGAATTGGCTTGCTAATTGCACTTGGTGGTTGTGAAGTGCCAACAATCGTCTTAGAAATGCCAGATAAAGAAACGCGACAATTATAATTGCCCTCATCCGCTTGAGTCACCTCAGAGAAATATAACCGTCCATTAGAGGAGATGAAGATATAGGGATTAGTCGAAATAAATATATCTTGAGAGTCTTTTTCCCAGTTGTACACCACAGCTGTAAAGAAAAAACAGATTACACAATGATGATATGAGGGTCGTCGTGGTCCTGATCGCATGGTAGTTGCCTTTACAACTACCTGTGTAACAAGTGCCTATCAACACTAAAGTTGTGAGTTCGAACCTCATGTATGGTGAGGTGTACTCGATACAACATTATGTGATAAAGTTTGTCAGTGACTTGCGACAGGTTGATGGTACTCCACCAATAAAACTGATGGCCACGATATAACTGAAATCTTGTTGAAAGTGGCATTAAACACCATAAACCAAACCAAACCTATAGGAGTTATTGCCCTAACAATGGGCTTTTTTTAATTGATTTTTTGGTGTTTAATACCACTTTCAGCAATATATCAGCTATATCATGGCGATCTTGCAATGGGCAAAATGGTACTTGTTCTATTTAGAGGAAAAGAAAGGACAAAGAATTTTAGTAAAATTATCTTGTTATATTCAATGAAATGAAGATGATAATGTCCGCTTTGGACTAGACTAACACGTTTAATTGGATCTTTATAGTGCTAGATCACGGAAACAACAGTCCGCACGTAAACATGTCACTCCACTCTGACACATTATCTTGAGTCTGAGCCGTTCAATCTTTGCTGTTAATCCTTAAAGATATGTGCTTAGCGGAGAAGCACCAATTTTATGGTACATATTTGGCTTGTTCTGACTGGGGTTTGAACCCACGTTCTATAACACTCGAGGCGAGCATGCTAACCATATCACTCTACCAATGCGGTCATGTGAAAATTACGATTACAGACATTTCTCTATAAAATAAGGGTTTTCTTCCTTTTTTTTTAAATTGTAGATTTTTTTTCAGTGACTTGCGGCAGGTCCGTGGTTTTCTCCGGGTACTCTGGTTTCCTGACAGCTACGATATAACTGAAATATTGTTGAGAGTGGCATTAAACACCACAACCCTAGCCCTAAACCTTTTAAGGAAAAAAAAGGGGTGATGAAAACAAAATAAGGATGCATAAAAGCCTGTTACTAGGAAACTCGTTTTTTACTTACTTGGTTCAAAATATATATTACTACAAGACATCACTGCTCCTTCAAATGAAGTGGCAGTCACTGCAGCATCAGGAACATTGGAGAAGGTCCCAAGGGCTGAAAAGAGCAACAAGACATACATAAATTATTATATTGCAAATAGTGATACATACAATTGTTGACACAAAAAGATTCAGTTTTTTTTTGTAATTTCTTATTTTTAAAGCAAATTTTTCATTTCACATTATCACGCAACCAGTATTTTATCGAAATAACAGTGTAAGACCCAAGGTAAAATTACATACATATATAAAGATGCATTTTTTTTTTTTTATAATTATAGTAAGCTTCAAGGCACACACCCCTCACCCCATAAAAAAATTCATTGTTGAGTTAAACCTGTCTAAACTGAATAGAAAAGAAAAACAATATTTTTTTTCTACTTCTTTATTTCACATCAATAATAAATAGACTGTTTTTTGTATTGAAAGGTTTGACAGAAACATTTTTCAATTTAATAGAAAACTGGATGTGTCGGAACGACACGAATGTCCCCATCGTGAATATTAAGGAGGCTTGCAAATGTTTCATCCTTTTTTGATTCCCTCAGTAATATGATAAGAATAACAAACTATTGTTTAAGATATGCATCCTCAAGCCTCTTTAAATTCACAAGATTTATTCAAGGAAAAAAGTGGTGACAACTAAATATTTGGCCAAATTTCAAAGCCCAACAGCTGTAAATTGGCAAACAATCGTTCAACCGGAATGAATTTCAAAGTTGATCTGTAACTCATCATTGACATTATACACTCATATACCATAAATCAAGTCAATATCACCAAGCATAGCGAAAAAAAAGTGGTGACAACTAAATATTTGGCTAAATTTCAAAGTCCAAGGGCCATAACTCAGCCAAAAATCATTGGACAGGAACGAAACGTAAATTTGATCTGTAACTTATCATTATACACCCACATACAAAATATCAAGTAAATATCTCAATGCATAGCGAAAAAAAGTGGTGACAACTGTTTTATTTCAGAATTACGGAATGACGGACATGGGCAACACTATACAATAATGTCCCAGCCACTTAGTGGCGGGGACATAAAAATTCCTTAAGCATGATAATTAACAAATCTACAATGTTCATAAATGCAAAATCTCACATTAATAATAAGGTAGTGTAAATACTTACTGCCTAGAGACAACTATAGCAGTAATAAAAATCATACTTACTGCCTAGAGACAACTGTAGCAGTAATAAAAATTATACTTACTGCCTAGAGACAACTGTAGCAGTAAGACAACTGTAGCAGAAATAAAAATCGTACTTACTGCCTAGAGATAACTGTAGCAGTAATAAAAATCAAACTTACTGCCTAGAGAAAACTGTAGCAGCTGTGTTAGCGCTAAACGCCACGTCGCCAAATGCTAATCCAACTTTAAAGTGGCGAGAAGATTTTCATTCCCGCTAGCCACAGTGGCGAAAACAAAAATAAAGAAAAGCAATATTAAAGTCATACGGAAATTCGGTGTGGTTATGTAGTCTTTTCGAAATTTTAGGGATAATAATTGGTTTAGCTTTTGATTCCGGGATTTTTAGGTCCGTGTCTGAAATTGATTAATATAGTTTTTGACCTGGTTCCCCTTCTCGATCAATTATTTTCCGTCGACTCTCGATCAACTATTTTCCAGTTTAATTTATTGACATTGGGGAAAGGGCATGGCAAAGTCACTTTTAACCAAACAAACTTTTGATTTATTTATTTCTCATTTCTATGACATAAAATCTTAGTTCTCACATTTAATATGTTCATATATGCAAAGGTTTGCCATTCAAATTTTGTTGAAACCAAATGCACAGCCACAGGGACGTTTCGGATTTTTATCAATCCAAATCCGATTGGTATTTAAAATTGCGGTCTATTTATAGAACTGTTTACATTGCAGACACGTGTGAATGTTAATATTTTGTAATTGTAGAGGTATTGACATTGTTTTAAATATGTTTAAACTAATGTTAATACTTCTGCAATTGAAAAATAAACTTTGAAAGACAGTAGTTTCATACCATTGGTGAAATCTGATAATAATAATTACAGCTTTTACTTGCATCACTCCATCAGTCTTTGACTGTCAGTGTCAATATACCTTTGTGTTATTTTCTCATTCCCTAGCTATATAGTTGGAGCCTTGAGCAAATTGGCTGGGTCATCTATCTTCTGCTGAAGACTACACAAATATGACTTATTACAAAAGATCAAAGCACACTACATTAATATTTCAAAAGGAAAAAAAGGGGGGGAGGGTACAAAAATTCACTGGTATATTAGACTCCAATAGTCCAGGTAGACACAAATAAATATTTGACATTAAATAGATGTCCTTTAGGCAATTATGAATAAATAAAAAAACACAGAACAAATCAGATCAGACAGCTGTTTACTAATTTCTAAACTTGGGCAGGGTAACTTCAGACAGGTCGCAAAGCATTGTTTTTCGAATTATCGCCATTAACTTCTCCTAGAAGTCCCCCCACTTCTCTCTGCTGTCTTCAACTTGTCCCTCTGACCTCCTTGAAAGAGAAGTAACTTCTTCCTCTTTTATTTAGTCATTGTTTATGTTACATTTTTTACTTTATTATTTATTGTTTATTATAATTTTGTCATTCATATTTTTTCCAGTCTACTAAGTTTGAATGTATTTAGGTGGAGATATCAAGGCTTTCAATATTTGTCAAGGATGCAGTACTTTATTATTTACAGGCAGTATTTTTGATTAAAATTGGAACAATTTTCATGAATATCTTATGCAACACTCTTTAAAATCAGGAGGTATCATTACCATTTTAGGTGGGTAAAAGTACCTGGTACCGCCCCTTATTGAAAGGCCTGGAGATATATGTTTGCCTGTTTACTTAGTTCAACTGTGCAATTTTGCTAGATTTTGTTAGGTTAAACCTTAATTTTGTTAGAATTTGTTGGGTTATAATGCATTAAACTTTAACTGTTAATTATTAAGCTTTAAAAAATATAATGCTTTTTGTCTTTGTTCAATGTGGCTAAGTGAATTCTTTTGTGGCTAAGAGAAATTACTTCATATCAGCCACGTTGGCAAATGCAAAAAACTGTCTACCGCTAACACAGATCAGTAACAAAAATCATACTTACTGCCTAGAGACAACTGTGCATTATTACCGACTATTTTTTTTGGAGTAACGAAAATCATACTTACTGCCTAGAGACAACTGTGCTTAATTACTGATTATTTTGTAACAGTAATAAAAATCATACTTACTGCCTAGAGACAACTGTAGCAGTAACAAAAATCATACTTACTGCCTAGAGACAACTGTAGCAGTAACAAAAATCATACTGGCTGCCTACAGACAACCGTGTTTAATTACTGATTATTTTGTAACAGTAATAAAAATCATACTTGCTGCCTAGAGACAACTGTAGCAGTAACAAAAATCATACTGGCTGCCTAGAGACAACTGAGTTTAATTACTGATTATTTTGTAACAGTAATAAAAATCATACTTGCTGCCTAGAGACAACTGTAGCAGTAACAAAAATCATACTTGCTGCCTACAGACAACTGTGTTTAATTACTGATTATTTTGTAACAGTAATAAAAATCATACTTGCTGTCTAGAGACAACTGTAGCAGTAACAAAAATCATACTGGCTACCTACAGACAACTGTGTTTAATTACTGATTATTTTGTAACAGTAATAAAAATCATACTTACTGCCTAGAGACAACTGTAGCAGTAACAAAAATCATACTTACTGCCTAGAGACAACTGTAACAGTAACAGAAATCATACTTACTGCCTAGAGACAACTGTAGCAGTAATAAAAATCATACTTACTGCCTAGAGACAACTGTGCATTAT
>MJUT01022361.1:0-17840 GCA_002080005.1 Gigantidas platifrons
AGTCGTTACGTTATCGAAATTTGGTAACACCAGGATATATGACAATATTAAAAAAAAAAATTATGCATAATAATATATAATGTATTTCACATCAGACTGTCTCTATTTTTGAAACAACTCGAAATGAATGAAGAGGACATTCTAAGAATTACTGATGAATTACTATTAAGAAGAAGTTTTATTTTGTTCTACCTTTGATTAATGTTTGTCAACAAACCCACGAAAATAATAGATTAAATTACTACGCCAGTAACTGTTCGCATCTTTGTAAAGGCTTTAAGAGCGTCCTACGTCAATGCCACGTTTTTCATTATTTCTGTTATGCTGATTCTGTTCTCAAAATTAAACTAATTAGAACCGATTCCATAAATTTTCGCACGATCACTGTGAACTATTTCGTTTACTGTCGTACTTCGGTCGTATATGGCGGGAAATAATTAATGAGCTTATAAGGGGAATCCCATTACAAGGAAACGACATAAATACTTTATTTACACAATAATTGATACTCAAAGCGCTACAAAAATCAAGGATTATTATAAAATGTCCAAAAAAAATGAAAACGGAACATACACAACTAGATTTATCGGAAAATTGAATGTAGGACAAGTCGTTAATTTACGTTATTTGTCGGAATATTTTTATGAATGAAAACTAGCGTAATAATACAAGCAAGAGAAACAATATAAATATCGGCATTTTAATCCTCCTGACAATTTGTCATAGTTAAACATTTACCATTTGAGACACGATAAGTTATCTTAAAATCTGCAAAAGTAGTAACATTCAAAGTGTAGAGTTATCTAACAAGCACCAGATCTATATTTTGATGAGCCATCTCTGTCTAGACAGGTGATAAGATCATGACGGTTGTCATGTAAACAAACAAAAATGGCCGAAAGGCCACAAGTAAATACGGTTTTGCAAAACCGTATAATGGAAACAAAATGGATACCTCATCATTATGTGCAGTAAGGTGATTATCTAATATTATGCACTCCAAATTAAATATATTATAATTAATCAACGGAGTATTTACAAACAGACCATATTTATTACTTGTGAATAAAAATGAAGCATATATGCATAAAACCACTACACATTGTAAACAAGTGTTCTTCTTTACATTTCTAGCCATCCTTCACTACTGAAGAGTATTGGCCGAGCGCCGTATCAAATTTAGTTATATATAAAGTTTAACATATATACAATAAATCAAGGGTTAAAACTATATACATTTGATAACTACTATGAGTATGAGTGATTATGGTGTGAAAATTGGAATCGAGGCAGATACTGGGATCATGCTCTTGAAACCGTCAACTGTTTCTGCAGTGGTAAATGTTGTAGGCAGTTGATTCCAAAGTGTGATAGACCTGGAGAAGAATGAGTATTTGTAGCAGTCTTTTGATGTCTGTATGTGCCTGAATGAATTTGGATTTGTGTGTCTGGTTCTGGTGTCAACTGGAATTAATAGATTTGAATATGGTATGGCAACTAAATGGTGTATGACTTTGTAAAAGAATACATGACATATCGGCCCTAAGACCACTCGGCCCCCAAAAATAGACAAGTCGGCCCTCATTTGAAAGACAACTCGGCCCCCTTTTGTAGGTTGCAATTTGAATATGTTTTAGTTATGGACAAGTCGACCCTTCTATATAGAAGACAACTCGGCCCCACCAAAAATGAAAGTTTTGAACGCATGGTGTATGTGAATAAAAGGACTCAAACAAGCAGTACAGTATTTTTAAGATCTTGCTAAGTAGAAAAGCACGCACGATGAATAATTCAGTATCAGTTTATGCTCTGTTGGAGGCACATAAAATTTAACGTACTTTACTCACATAATCAAATGTCAGGAAGTTATTGATGTCCAGTAAGCTTGCAAAGAATCTTAAAGAATAAAGTGTTTTTCGTCCTTGCTTGTAATTTCTATGCTTAGTTTTCTATTTACCATTGTTTGTTTGTTATACTCATATATATTTTGCAAATTGTATATTGTGTTGAATTGTTCTCTGTACCGATGTAACTAATGCATTGGTTGCTTGAGAATAAAGATATGGCTGTGAAATAAATACTAGTGGAAATTTTATTCAACAACATTTAACAAGTAATGTCATAAACATCTGAGCACTAAATAAATACACTTCAATACAAAAGTTGTTAACCCAACAGTCGTGACATTTTGCAAAAAGTTTTGGAGGCAACATACTTGTCCCACAGCTGGAATAGTTGACACTGGAGCTGTCTGGTGTGTTTACGGGATGCACCTTTCTATACAAAGTCAATTAAAACCAACTCCTACTCTCGAAAGAGAGGCTGACTTGTCTTTGGGTCAGGAATTTATTTCATTTTATTATACTTAATAAGTAAAAGTGGGGCCGACTTGTCTTGGGGCCGGGATTGAATAAGGCCGAGTTGTCCTGCAGTGGTAAATGTTGTAGGCAGTTGATTCCAAAGTGTGATAGACCTGGGGAAGAATGAGTATTTGTAGCAGTCTTTTGATGTCTGTATGTGCCTGAATGAATTTGGATTTGTGTGTCTGGTTCTGGTGTCAACTGGAATTAATAGATTTGAATATGGTATGGCAACTAAATGGTGTATGACTTTGTAAAAGAATATGAGTCTGTACCTTATGCGGCGCACCTCAAGTGGGGCCCAATTCAAGTCAGACATCATATCTGTTACAGAACTTGTATTGTGGTACCTGTTACTGACATAGCGGGCCAGCGGGCCGCTCTCCGTTGAATTTTTTCAATTTGAAGTTTTTGCTGTTGTGTGTGTGGGTCCCAAATGGTGTTACAATATTCCAATTTTGGTTGGACTAAAGCTTTGAATGCATGTTCTTTGATGGCTGGTGAATGTACTTTTAAATTTGTGTAAAGTTTAAAGTCACTTGTGAAGTGTTATTATGACAATGTGAAATGTTATTATGATAATGTGAAGTGTTATTATGATAATGTGAAATGTTATTATGACAATGTGAAATGTTATTATGACAATATGAAGTGTTATTATGACAATGTCATAATAAAGCAACAGTTCTATTTCAACCCTATCCTAATTGCCAGATATAATGTTTATTTACCCTTAGACTGAATAATCTGTCTCTTGTGTGTTTATATTTGTCATTATTTCCTTTTTATTATTTGGACATTTATTTTTTTTTTCTGAGACAGAAAGCACTACTATATAAAAGTAGTAGAAAGCATACAATTTGTATGCGCTGGAAATTCTGGGATTTCTTGAGTTTTGTAAAATGCAAACACCTACCGGTCTATTCATGAAGGATTATTTTTCAACTTTAGCCCTACACTGGGCTTAAAATATCCCTTTAGACACCATTTTTATCTCTGCTTCATTTACACTTTACAATTCATGACCTCCATTCATAAATATTTCAACCAATCAGATTGACTCTTATATTTTAGTGGTAGGGGAGGCTACTCTGGTCACATGATTAACAAAATGGTTATCTTTGAAGATACAGTGCCAATGTGCATAGACTATTATCTGTTTACTTTCATAATGGAATCCTTTGATGTGTAATATGAAACAGGCATGGCTGTAAATGGTCGCGAATCTGAAAATTATCTGCCAATTTCATGCTCATCCAGTGCATCAAAATAGTGTCAAGATTTTTTGGGCCGAGATATATCGGGGATGACTTGTTTTAGGGTCGAATCTAGTCTCATTCAATCGAATTCTCGTTCCTTACGAGATCGCATAGCTTTAGAATCTAATTGTACAGAAAAAGACTACTTTTGTTGCAAGGAAATGACAGAAAATAATGATAAAAAAAAATATAAGTAGAACAAGCTATCAAAATGACTTTTATTACACACAGGTTCTGGATTTCAGTGGTATCGGACGTACGAGAGAGGGTCCGAGATTTAGTATCACCTTTGAGCTTTAGGTAAAGAAGATCTTCATTAGTAGAGTGTGCAAGTGTGTTACACGGAACGTGTTTACAATGTGCAGAAAAAAATATATCTATCAGTATGTGAAGCCATGTGAAGATTGAAGAAGATTAAATTTGTCAAAAAATCCTAGGTACACATTTTTTACCATAAAGAGCTCGCTTCGCCTGCATAATATATAGTATAACACATTGGCAATGTATCTTCAAAGATAGCCATTTACATTTTTTTTGTAGTTAATCATCTAACCAGAGTAGCCTCCCCCACCACTAAAATATAAGAATCAATCTCATCGGTTGAAATATTTATGAATGGAGGCCATGAATTTTAAAGAGTAAATGAAGCGAAGACATAAAATTGAATATAGGCGAGTCTCAAGGGATATTTTAAGTCCAGTGCAGGGCTAGAGTTGAAGAATAATCCTTCATGAATAGACCAGTAGTTGTTTGCATTACACAAATATCGAGAAATCCCAGAATTTCCAGCGCATACAAATTGTATGCTTTCTACTACTTTTATATAGTAGTGCTTTCTGTCTAAGAAAAAAACAAAACAAAACAAAAATATATAAATGTCCAAATATTAAAAAGGAAATATATAATGATAAATATAAACACACAAGAGACAGATTATTCGGTGTAATTTACCCTTAGAACATAATCACCTCTACCAATCAAAAACCTAGATTTAAAACATGGACAACTGTTGTTTAACCTATACTTAGTCTGGGTAAATGATATATTTTGGAATAAATAAAAACAAAGGCAGTTTAAAATAATTTCTTGTATTTAATGTACAATGATATTTTTCACTGCAAGTTTTTTTTTTACATCTCAAACAAACATAAAACTTTTGAATAATGGATACAAGTGGTTGTTGAGAACTATATAATGTAACCATGAAAACCATCAAACAAAATGATAACAAATACAAACAGTAATATCACAATATTTTCTTCAGATCACTTCACTAAATTGAGGATGAAAGTTGAAATCCAACTGTATGAAATATTACATTTCTTCCATCTTTGCACCATATAACCTTTCTATGGTAACCCTAGACTTGACCTCTTTTTACATCTCTCCTGTCCTGACCTTATGCATGACCTCTGATAACATCTGGTTACATAAGGCAGCATATGGATTCATAGCAATAACTTGCTGTTTAGCAAACTGTCCTCCTAACTTAGCAGCACTCTTAAAGTCTTCCAATGCTTCATCTTCTTGTCCTGTAACACAAAGATCAAAGGGTTATATAAATAGATCAAACAAGTTGACACAGGGATCAAAGGGTTTTATAAATAGATCAAATAATTTAACACAAAGATCAAAAGCTTAGATAAATAAATCAAACAATTTGACACAAAGTGTGAAAGATCAAAGGGTTTTATAAATAGATCAAATAATCTGACACATAGATAAAAATAATTTGACACAAAGATCAAAGGGCAATACATGTGTTTGTAACCACAGCAATTATAAATGAAGGTTGAATCCCTTGGGATCTTATATTCAAAGGAGGCCATTAAGGGCTATCCCAAAATATAAATCTTGAAAATTACAAATTTAACATCAAAACCCATTGACCCAAATCATGGGTTTTGAGTTCATGATGTTCCCGGTAACCCCTGGTTGTTTGCAATATTATTTACTTGTTTCTTACTAATAATGCCATCAGCATAATTAGCCAATCAGTACATGGTAGACTAAGAGTAAAAAGTACTCAGAAAACTTGAATATGTATGTTGTATGTATCAGGGCTGGGGTCAATTACATACCAAAGTAATTAATTACTTTTCAATTACATGCTGATTTCTTCAATTAAATTACAATTACAATAACATCAATTTTGAAATGTAATTAATTACAGTTCAATTACATTACCAATGTAATTAATTACATTTCAATTACTTTTAATACATGAACATGATAGAGGACAAAATGCAAACAAGCTAATATGAACATTTGATGTGCATTGTTTAACATTGGAACATATGTACAAATATTGTTATGGTTTTGAAATGTTATAACACATTGCATTTCAAAAGTTTTGTCCCCAAGAGAACACCTTTCTGGCCTGAATATCTTCCCAGCAATGGAAAAAAGTCGCTCAACAGGAGCTGAAGAAGCATGTGTTTTCAGATACACCACTGCCAGTTACCCTCATATGAGTCACAAAATTTGATGTTACTTTTAAGCTTCCACTAATAATTGAACTAAAATGGCAGCATTTTGCTCTGAAATTTAATTGTCAAGAATATTTGTCTCCATGCTTGTATGTTATGACTTTACTGAAAAAATTCTTGTATAGTAAAACTTTCAATTGTATTCACCTGAACAGATTTTAACATACCAACATGAAGTTTGTTCAAGACTTTATATTACCTTTGGCATAATTATCAAGGGACAGTCTTTTGTCCCTGTCAAATTAATAGTGAAGTGGTGAAAGGATATGTCCTGAGGCTAGGATTATCATTAACTGTTATAAAAACAATGTTACAAATGAATTGTAAATTATTGGTATTGAGTTAATTCTTCTGATTTTTTTTAATATTTGAAAAAAATAATATTTAAAATTAATGAAATCAAATGAAGTTCATTATTATGACTTATCTGGGAATGATAGTTGACCATTAAAAATGATAAAGTTGATAAATATTTTCAATTCCAGTACAAGACAAATTCAAAGTATCAAGTGGAGTGCATTAAGAACAAAACAAAAAACAAACAAAAACACAGAGATATTTTAAATTCCTCAAGCAGAAATTCCAATGTAATTGAAAGTAATTGAAAAGTAATTCATAATTGCATGGGAAAACAATGTAATTCATTACTTTCAATTACATGTAATTGAAAATATGCTCAATTACACATTACATTCAATTACTTTCAAATTTGTAATTAATTACAGCTAATTACAATTACATTTTTAATTACCCCAGGTCTGGTATGTATATACATTTGTACATGTAGATAATGCTGTTAATCTTTTCATTGGTTAAAGTAAGGTCACTTAAGTTCATGCATATTTAATCTATAAAGAGGTAATTTGTTGGTGATGACAGAGAGAAGCGATAATAAAAAACCTGTGGGTATCAAAGAAACAAATACTGCAACGGTCAGCGTGCTCGCCTCAAGTGGGATAGATCATAGTGTTGAGTCCTATTCTGGTCAAACCAAACATTATAAAATTGCAGTCTGTCAAGCACTTTTTGGCTTAAAAAATTAGGAAATCAGGAGGGTTTTTAGTTAAAAATCAGGAGATTATCAGGAATTTTTTTTATATAAAAAGTGATAAAACCATACAAAAAACAAAATAATGGCCACCTTCCTCCCCTCTAAGTAAGAGCTTTCAGGCCATAATATATAAATTTAAGCATGGTGTTTTTGATTTCAGATGAAGGTCATTATCAGAATGTCAGAATGTAATTTTGGCAGGCTAAAAGGTCTTACTTAGGCCATTTTCATCACCTCCTTTTATTGATAAGATGCTTTACACTAAAATAATTTCAACATATTATGTTTTTTTTTTTTTTTTGGGAAAAGGTTCAAAATCAGGAGGTTATCTAACAAATTCAGGAAAAAATCAGGAACAGCACAAAATCGGAAAAATAAGGAAAATCAGGAGTCGCTTGACAGACTGAAATTGGTATTTGTTGCTTCCCCACTAAGCATGCAGAATTGGTGAGTTTGAGCAAAGACTGGTTGGCTCGGACTCCGAATGGAGTGACATATCTACCCACAGGCTATTATTGTTCAGTGAGTTATCATTGAATGTAACCTGTTCTTGCCACAACTACAACTACACAAAAGAAGACAATATATGTCACAATGAAATCACTTCTGTGTCCCTTTATACCATTTTTTACACTTAATACCTAGCTTCTTAAATCTTGTATGATGTTCTTCATAGCCAAGAAATACCTCTTGGTATATTTTATTTCAAAGATCTATGCATATTGCCGGATAAATTGTTGAGTGATTTTGTGTATTTACACATGACAATGGTACATATATACATTGTAACATAAATACGCATTTTTCCGTTGATGTTTTTATGCAGTAATCAACTTAAAAATAGCAAACTTTTACAAACCATGGTCTAACATGAAGATCTTGATGTTATTCCATGATTTTGACGTCATAGATCTGTTATTCCATGATTTAGATGTCAGATCTTGATGTTGTTCCATGATTTTGACGTCATCATGTAATTTCTGTTACAAAACATATATACCATGGATCTTACTCATGAACTTATTTAAACCAATTCATCCTTCGGATTCGTTAGTTTAAATAAGTTAATTCGTAAGATCCATGGTATATAATACTTAAAATGTTCCTGTCATTTCTTGACACATTCATATTTCGAGAAAAAGTACATTTTTTTTGTATTTAATATAACTAGGATCGACTTTGACCTTTGTAAATTGTCGACTTTTGCTGAGGTTTTTGAACACTAGTTACATTGAAACCTTTTTTTTGCATCTTTCTTGTTTTTAAGCTGTAAAATCAGGGGTCTGTTGTTCAACTTGTCGTTAACCCTAACGCTGCGTTAAATTTTTCTTAATCATGTGATTAAATTTAATCATTGCGTTAGTTGTTGTTCAACTTGTCGTTAGATTTAATCATTCACTAATCTGTCGTTATAACTAATCGACCTACAAGGGCTGTGTTAAATTTTAATCATTCGATTAAATATGGCCGCCAATGCAGCATTTAATATGCCAAGAGTGAGACACAATAGACATTTTAGAGGAACAGACCCTCTGACCATGGACTACAGTGATGAGCAGCTGAGGCAGCGGTTTCACTTTGGTAGAGAAACTATTGATTACCTGGCGAATGAACTGAGAGGTAGTTTGGAAAGACCCACAGCCAAGAGGACAGCCCTGAGTGTTGAGCAACAGATTATGATTGCCCTAAGATTTTATGGCAGTGGGGCCCAGCTGCAGGTGGTTGGTGATACTCTCGGTTTCGACAAATCAACGGTTTCTCGGGTGGTGGATTCAGTTACAGATGCTCTGGTGGCTAGGAAAGACCAACACATAAAGTGGCCAATGGAAATTCAGCAATTAAATACTATAAAGGAAGGGTTTTATAAGAAGGCACACTTTCCAAGTGTTATTGGTTGTGTTGATGGTACTCATGTATGAATCCAGGCACCGACAGAAGATGAACCCAGCTATGTGAACAGAAAAGGGTATCACAGCATCAACGTGCAGGGTATTTGTGATGATAATGGTATGTATATTGTAACTAATTATTCCATGTACCGAAATATAAACTGATTCTTTTCACTCTTCTGTTTTGATTTCCGCTAATATTATAAACATCCGGTTACAACTTACATCCCATAATATAAGTAGGCGGAGTTAAAAATCATAACAGAAATGTAAGGTCATGATCGAGGTCGATCAACACATTTTTTAAGTTTTATAGAAAGTACGACTACATATCTAATCGTTCATGAATTTTAATGATCATTTACTCTTTAAAATAACACTGCATCATACCTTACAGATTTATATTTAAATGCCGTATTTAAATCCGGAATAATAACATAGAAATTACATTTTTTAAATGACACTCCACTTCCGTTGTTTACATCTGATGGAGCCAAACGTGAAAGGGTTGACAGTGATCCGTGCAGTTTACATTTACATCTACCACAGAATATTAGCATTCAGAGTGCACATTAATGGTGAAAATCATTCACATTTGACAGTAAATACCTCAAACAGCTGTCGATAGTATGTACTGATTTTTGGTGGCAATGTCGAACTAGACCAAGGTCCTAAACCCAGGACCGATGTCTAAATATTCGTGTCAATTTTTGATAAACCAGTTCGATGGAATCAAAAAGGCATTTAAGGCATCACATGTGATAACTGCAATTTATTTATAGTACCGATATTCATCACTGGCCTGCATGTGAAGCTTGCAATACACCAAACCACACATCTGAATGCCATTAAATTGGAAATTATCACTATTCTTAAAAGCAACACTGTACACAGTGTATTGTTGTTTATGCAGAAGGAAACGTGAAGGTTAGTGGATTTTGTTGACACATTTTCAATATCAATGCAATATTGCCTTCCACTTGAAAAATTAAGTTAGATTTTTCCTATTATAATCAAAATAATTCATGGAAGTCATAGTTTTGTATTACATCTTACCATGGGTAACATTATTTTTGTTGCATTCCATCTCTCGCTATCGCTGAGGATATATTTTTTTACGAAAATAATGTCACCCATATTAAAACTACATACAAATTTTGGCTTCCATTAATTATTTCTTAATTATACCTTCCAGCTTATAAATTAATCCTCTCTGTGTATAAGCTTGACAAGCAACTTGTCCATATCCTTGACTTAATTCTACTGCTTTGTTTAAATCCTCCAATGCACCTGAAATAACAAACAATATGGAAACTATAAATTCAAGGGAACATTGAATAACAGAGTATTCCTGTTTCAGCTTTTAACTGACTAGCTATTTAAATGTTAAACAAAGTACTCAAAGGGGAGACTAAAGTTAGAAACAGATTTGCACAAAAATCTGTAGATATGCAAAAATGTCTTTCGAAATAGTTCCAAATATGACTACATTTTGCAATATTAAATCATCCAAAATGATAAACAGAGGTTTAATTCATATATCATATGTCCTATACTACAACTCGAGAGGTTTATCCACTCTCATATCAGCAAATAAAATTGCAGAAATACATCATTTTCACCCCAATAAAGTACACGTCTGTATGCAGCCAAGACAAGGTGGATTTTGTACAGATGGACCACAATACTGACCTTAGAAATTTTGAAGTAATAAATGACTGAAGCTTTGCTTTGCATAAATTTGGTTGAAAAATAATAAGACTCCTTATATGATCTCAGGTTATAATAGCGTATCAGTTGGGATATAAATATTCCATAAAGATGGAAAATTTACTATTGGAAAATCAGTCATCATATGTTTATCATATATCTTGGGAGTGAGTTATTGTTGTTTAGCGCCAACTCAGCTATATCATGGCGAGAACAAGTTAATTTTCAATGAGATGATGATGAGGTCAGCTTTGTACTAGACCAACATGCTTACCGGTAGTTGGACTTTTCTAGTGCTAGCTCACTGAAACACTAGTGTTTGGTAGACATATCGTTCCACTCGGACACATTATCCTGATTCTGAGCCAACCAGTCTTTGCTCTTTCCCCTTAATACTGTGTGCTTAGCGGAAAGGCAACAAATACCAATTTTACAGTCTTTGGTTTGACCCAACCAGGGCTTGAACCCAAGATCTACCACACTCGAGGAGAGCATGTCACGGCACGCTAACATATATCTTGGAATGAAACTATCAACAATATATACCTTTCACATCTCCTTTCAATCTCAATGCCTGGGCCCTGTTATTGTATCCAGATGCTCTGGTGGGAATCAGATTTATGGCATTAGAGAAAAGATCTAAAGCTTTCTGAATGTCTCCAGATTCAGCTGCACGAACACCATCAGTCTCTAAATGTTTAACCTGCTTCACTTCCTCAGTTTCTATTTCTTCTACAAAATAAAACGTTTTTTTCTTAAATATATCATGCCAAAATTATTGCAACTTGAACAAAGATGGCCTCCATATTTAGCTTAAATGGAAATGTCAGTTAAAAGAAATGTTTTTCAACATAAAAATAAGAGCCACCTACCTTAATGAGGTAGAACTATTTGGTGATATAGCCTTCCCTTATATTAACCTGTCTCAAACGGCATGTAATTCAATGGTATAAACTCTTAACAGAAACCTGGGGCAGCTGATGAGATGAGATCTGCCCTTATATTAATGTTCTAGAAATTTTTATTGTCAACCAAATGTTTACTATTATGTTAAGATCTAGGGATTGTGCAGGCAAATCCATGGTGTTAGTGTTATTTCCAGTTTTCCAATTATTAGAGGTCTATAAAAAACGACGAGGCGTTGCATTGTCATCTTGTAAAGTAAGCTCAACTCCATCTGAAGTAATGAATCCCCAGAACATACAATACACTTTTGAATGTTGTGTTACGATAACGTTAGGATTGATAACTTGTGGCGTAACGTCATTTGGTAACATCATACCTTAATTGATAGTTAGACCTACTACATGTAGTTGTACCAGCAGGTTTAATCTCATTGAGATTAGGATTCTGAAGAAATTTTCTGTCTGTATCTACATTTTGTACATCCTAATCTCGTCACAATCCCTATCAAAGGTATTCTGGAAATTTAAAATTTGACAGGGCTTGTGATGAGATTAGAATGTAGATACAGACAGAAAATATCTTCCAAATCCTAATCTCAACGAGATTACAGCAGGTTGTCTATATTTATATTTTAGCAAAGTAAAACTGTCTCAAAGAATCAAGACTCAAGTCAACTATACAAGTGTTAAACCATAGCCTTTACGAGTAAGATTTTCAAGCATTTCACAAGTTTAGATCGATGTACAAATGTATGTCAGATTTGAACTTTTATGTTTGTTAAAATCATGAATTGGGAATATTTAATAACAATTTATACTCATTAAAACAAACTACTGTTATAGAAATTTCTTTAATATGATATTTTGTCATTTAAAAATGTATTCATAGTTGTCTATGTTTACTAATTTAATATCATTTTAATGCGGTACAGGTCGACTCGGCCACACTACCAATTCGGCCATAGAAATAAAGTTGATTCAGCCATAATCAAAATTTTGAAGGGCCATTTTCATGGCATACTTGTTTCATTATTCTCTATTCTGTAAAACCCCATCCAGCCCTTCATATCAAACTGACAGACTTTTTCCCCTTCCTGGATAATGGAAATAGATACAGTTATTTCCCTTTGCATATTCACATCAAATTCAAATTTATCAACAAACTAGCAAAAGCATATTAAGCTAAATCAACGAAAATCTCTATGAAACATTGTATAGAATACAATAAATAATTATCCTGCTTACTCTATATTGCTCCTATTAGATCCACCTCTTCATCACAGTGTCAGTCGTAGCAGTAACGAGAACCCTGCATAGAGATTGTTCATCGTTCATGTGACATTATAATATAGCAAGATGCTTTAAACATAGGTGGCAAAACCTTTTTCTACAACCATGTAAACTACTAACAATTCTTAAGAATACTACAAAACAATGACGCTATTAGGTATATCATTATAAAAAGTATGGCCGAATTGGTCTATGGACGAATCGGTATATGGCCGAGTTGGTTTATGGACGAGTCGTCTCGAAAGCAAAAATATCATGGACTTCCCCTATTCTAAAAATAGAAACTGAAAGTAGTGATAATTATAGATTACCTGAAATTTAAAAATAGATTTATATGTAAGTGACAACATGCTATATATATATAATTAGTCATCGGTTAAAATGTCTGGAATTGAACTTCTTAGTTCCTAATCCTTACTTTTTTCAATTTGAAACTCTTATCTAAAGTTGAAGGTTCATCATTACGATATTCCTGGCGTTACCAAATTTCGATAACGTAACGACTTATTGGCTTATGTCAAGCTTCCCGTATATTTTTTGTATGAAATACTTTAATAAACTTAAATTACTAATATAGTTGTTTAACTGTGCAAAAAAGAAGAAACATCCGATAAACAGTTTGACTGGTGTCAATCTTATGAAGTGTGTCGTTGTTTTTACTTGAAAGAAAATGGCGTATCCTTATTTCGATAGGGGAGATAATTCCAACTCATTCGGCCCTAAAATAGTCGTCCCCGATATATCTCGGCCCAAAAAAATGTCGACACTAATCACCAAGTTCGAAGATACTGTGAAGTATATATTTTTTTCAAATATTTTTTTTTTCCGCGTGTGACGGCTTTTCGTACTATTATCGATTTTCCGATATAGTGATTAAAAGTGTTAACCCTTCATTCATATGATTTTGGAATTTTCAAAGAATGGCTAGTTAAATATTTCTTTGTACATAAGATTGTTTTAAAAGCCATTCTTGTATTTAAATTTTGCTGTCAGTAAAATGGCGTCATATGTTTTCGCATAAAGTAAAAACAGGGCCGATATACGGGATGGAAACGAATATAAAATCCGGAAATGGTTGGTTTTAAAATTTCATGGTTTTGGCCATCTACAAATCATACTACATCTAAATCAAATAACAGAATGTTTGAAAATGACCACTTTCAAAATTGTGTTTACTTTTGATGTTTTTTAGTGCTGAAACCACATGCAAGTGCTGCTGATGTGATGTTTTGCACAGTTATTTCAATTCAATATTTTATTTGGAAAGAGCACAAAAGAGGCGTGATCCAATACAAAAACATGATGAAATAAATCAAATACATTTATTTAGTGCTTAGTATTTATTTGGCTAAAAAGAAACAAATATATATCCTCGTGTTATGGGTGTTTGTACTATTATCGATTTTCCGGTATAGGGCTGATCCGTGTAACACTTAGCAATTCAAAATTTCAAAAAAATTTCAAAGTTTAATATTTTAAGTTTTTACTCAAATTTCAAAATATCAAAATTTCAAAAAAGTTTTCAAATTTTAATATATATAGTTTATTATATAGATAGGTGTGAATTATGGAGATTTATCCGTGAAATAAATTCCGATATTTCACATATGAAATATCAGTTTTTTTCCCGCCAGAACTACTTTTAGACAACTTTAAGTGTAGTGGTTACGTCCCTTGTTGTGTTACGGTGAATACACACATGATTGTAAACTGAAACAATTAAACAAATGAAAAAGTTTTAGTACTTTTATAAATTATTTTAATTGAATCATTTTATTGATACATTAAAATCGAACACTTGCTTATTCTAAATCGAATCATTTCACTAGCATAACACAACAGATTTAAATATAAACAAACAACGGCATTGAAAGTGCATTGTAGATTGTCAGTTTCCTAATTCCTTTCACCACCCGTTTTCAATGAAAAATCGTCTGCTTTGAACAATCGTAAAATAAAAAAAAAAACAAAACAAAATGTCTGATCATTTTGACGCATATACGGCAGCTGTAGTCTCCAAATTTTTAGAAGAAAATGATTTTGACTGGGAAAATGTGGAAATGCAAGAATTTAATATTCTAGATGTCCAAACAAATGTTCCAAATTCCAATGGCAATACAAATGAAAATGTATATCAAACTAAAGCCCAGTCGGGTAGATTTCAAAACGTTTCATTTGAGGACATTAATTCATTCCTTAGTTCGAATTTTGTTACACATGAAATACACACGACTCGGACAATAATAACACATCGTGCCTGGTTCCTCAGATAAATCGGACTGACATTAGTCACAATTGCAATGAATTTTTCCACAACAACTTTACAAATCCGCCCATATTCAAATAAAATTCAGAAACTCGTCCTTCATTTAAATTTCCATTTTTTTTCATCGAAGCGACAACACTTGAATGTGCGGCCATATTGATTACACACTATCATTGCTCGTAGATTCATACGCGTGGAATGAAATATACAAATTAAATAAAATAATATAAAAGACATTTTGGAAGTCTATATAATAAACAGTATAACTAATCATAGATTTTGAATATCAAAATAAGACCACTCGTGACCGAATACGCATTAAGGATTAAACAGTTATGCTACAAAATATACGATTGGTGTTCTTTTTTTGACAAAAAAGACCAAAAACTATCGTTATCGGAATTATTGTTCGGATGACAGAAATTCAAAGTGAAAGTAAAAGTAAAAACGGAAGTTTGCAATTCTCGGGGGTCTAGCTTTGAGGTAAAGAAAATACTGTTAAGATTCAAACACTTCATGATTATCACACTTGTTTAATGTTGTTTGAATCTTAACGTTTCGTAGCGTATTCGCCAATAATTCGGTGTTTAATCTTCATTTTATGAAAGTCAGTACGGAAAACAACAATAATTTTGGGTATGAAAAAATACAAATGTGGTAGACAATATACCTTTAACGAACATTTTTCATTTTTTTTTATTTTTGAATATTTGAATAAAAATATAGAATGAGGTTAAAATCTTTATCACTTTTGCGCTTACAAGATAATAATTTTTGTCCTGTTTAGCAATACTTAATGGTTCATATTATTGTCCCTACGCAAAAAGATGTCTGGAGACAAAATAAAGCATCCGTAAGAGAAAATAGATCGGCCACGGAACTCAGTACAAAATGATCTATCTATCTGTAGGTTATAAGCACGTTTTATTTTTCACAAACACTTCGACGCTTAGACGGAAATAAAATTGAATGTGAATCTGAAATTAAACTTTTAGGGGTAACAATAGACTTTCAATTAAATTTCAATGAACATGTGTCAAATATTTGTAAAAAAGCCTCCAGGCAATTAAATGTATTAAAATGAATTGGTACCCACATAACAAAACTAGGAAAACTTACAATCTACTACTCCTTTATTATGTCCAACCTTAACTATTGCCCACTTGTTTGGCACTTTTGTGGAGAAACGAAAACCAAAAAAATAGAAAAAATACAGGAAAGGGCTCTGAGATGTATATACAATGAATACACCTCTATAGCTAGTTATGAAGACCTGTTATGCAAATCTAAACTGCCATCCCTAAAAGTAAGGAGACTTAGAACATTTGCTTTAGAAGTTTTCAAAATTGTTAATAAAAATTGTCCTGTTTATTTATTTGACCTCATAGATATAAAAAATGCTTTGTATTCTTTTAGATATCAAAATAAAGCAGCTTTACCACAGGTAAGAACTACAAGTTTTGGTGTGCAATCTTTTCGTTATGCAGGTGCAAAGCTCTGGAATGAGCTGTCTGACCACTTTAGAAAAGACATGTCACTAGACCAGTTTAAAATTTTATTAATACATGGTCAGGCAGCTCATGTCATTGCCTTTGCATGCAAATGCTTCAGTTTGATTTCCTTCCCTTAGTATGCTATATATTTTTAGTTTAGTTCATCAATTGTGCTTATTTTTAATTTAGTTCAACTACTGTGCTTTTATGTCTTATATTATGTATATGCTCTGCTTTTTATGCATGTCTAGTTCAACTACTGTGCTTTTATGTCTTATATTATGTATATATGCTCTGCTTTTTATGTATGTCTGTCCTTATGCTTGTTTTATTATTTACATGTATGTCGGTTTTAAAAGCTCTTCAGAGCTTATGTTGTATGTTCTTATATTCCGACTTTAAATAAAATGTGTATGTATCGGGGGGTGGGGGTTCAGACCAAGCGTACATGTCCTTTTTACCAACAGTGAGAGTATTTTCCACCAAGTTCCGTGGCCTTTCTATTTGCTCTCAATGATGTTTTATTTTGCTTCCATACATTTTTTTCCGATTTTTGTGCTTCCCCCTTTTATGTGCTGGTACGCCGTGCATGGTTCATATATCTTGGAAAGGCTCAATTTTTCGCTTGAGATGCATGCTTTGAAAATGGCCCTATTAGTTAGAAATATATCTTATTGGTCTTTCCTCGTTGAAATTGCGGCCATGTTATTGGCCCATTTCTCAGCAATGGCTGCACCGATTTTGACCAATGTTTATCAGATGAAAGCCCATTATTAGATGAAAGATATTCATTCTAGAGTGTTCACAAGAAAATGTTACGGGCGGAATGACGGACGGACGGAACGACGGACGGACAGTAGCGTTACAATATCCCTTCGCAACTTCGTTGGCGAGGGGATAAAAATACATCTATGCACAGAAATGTTTGGAGAACGGAAACACATCGCAAGATTCTTGAATTATTTTGCTTACATTCTCTGTATCAATCAATCTTACCCCGTAAATCTAAAATGAACAACGGGAGGCCGCTCTGACGAATTTTACGTAGCAACATATTTGGCTGTTCACTAGGGAGATAAGTGGCCGTGAGAAAAGGTGTTTCAATTTACGCCGCCACCGGAAAGTAAT
>MJUT01022361.1:22304-35701 GCA_002080005.1 Gigantidas platifrons
GGACCCCCACACTTCAGAATCTACCTCGAAGATAGAGATGGTACAAAGGAGATCTGCACGGTATGCCTGCAACAGGTACCACAACATTAGTAGTGTATCTAACATGCTGAACACATTAAACTGGCCACAATTAGCTCAACGCAGACTACGAACACGCCTAGTCATGATGTATAAGATTACACATCAACTTGTCGCAATTCCATCTAATGCAGTTCTCATTCCATCAGACTCTAGAACTAGGAAACATCACACTCTCACCTTCCGACACATCTACACGTCTAAAGACTCGTACAGATTCTCTTTCTTCCCATACATTATAACCCAATGGAATCTCCTCCCAGATACAGTCGTACATGCACCAACAGTACACATCTTTAGAGAACAGCTCACACCTGCTGTTCTCTCCACTTTCAACTAAACTAGTCTCATCTCCTGTACATAGTTTTAATCACTCTAGTCTGTTACTTGCACTGTTACCATGTATATACATTGTTAATTTAACTTAAGTTTTGATGTAAATAGGCCATGCATGCACCAGTAATTAATCATCTACATATACAGATGGAATACTGGAAACCTTAAAGAAGAAGACTCAAGTCAACTATACAAGTGTTAAACCATAGCCTTTACGAGTAAGATTTTCAAGCATTTCACAAGTTTAGATGTACAAATATATGTCAGATTTGAACTTTTATGTTTGTTAAAATCATGAATTGGGAATATTTAATAACAATTTATACTCATTAAAACAAATTACTGTTATAGAAATTTCTTTAATATGATATTTTGTCATTTAAAAATGTATTCATAGTTGTCTATGTTTACTAATTTAATATCATTTTAATGTTGGAGAACACATCCATGACCATGTTCGATTAATTTTCCTTTATTAATAAAACGTTGAAACTAGAAATTTCTCATTTGATGACAACGTGCAAACCTGCGACAATATCTGTGTTTTCATCTTCATCGACAACATCACCGTATGGAAGATTTGGATTAAACAATCTGTTTAAAACCTCCTTGTCGTGTGGCGAGATATGCGAACTTTCCAATGACATTTTACAAGGGACAATGAGATTAGGGAAAGGAAACGAATATGTACATACATAGAGATGTTAATTTGGAACTCCTCTTTTTTTCTATCAAAATTTATGCTCGCGTATTTTACCTTTTAAACCAAATCGTTTAACTTTTAATTGTATTGGTTTTAAACATAACGCGTACGTCAGCTATTGACGGTGACCCTTCATATAGGGTGAACTTTCCTGAACAGAACAGAACACAACAGAACAGTTTTGGATTTATGGAACAAACTAGATAATGATACTAGGAACATTCAGTCATTATCTTCATTCAAGATTAAACTTAATGAAGATATTGTTAAATCTCCTAGCTTCTACACTATTGGTTCTCGCAGCTTAAATATTTGGCATTGCCAACTTCGTAATGAAGCAAGCAGTTTAAATCACCACTTGTTTCAGTCTCATCTGTCTGGCAGCTCCCAGTGTGCCTGTGGGGATGCAATTGAAAATAATTTCCATTATTTTTATGTTTGTCCATTGTTCATTAGACACAGAATACAACTTTTTAATTCTCTAAGAAAGTTTCAAGATGTTTTAAATTTGGATATATTATTGAAAGGCTCACCAATCCTTACTGTAGAGGAGAATACAGAGATATTCGATGCTGTTCACCATTTCATTACTGGTAGTAGAAGATTCACATGATTCAATAAATTTTCTGCATCTTTTTCTCTGTATTTGGTTATATAACATTGAAAAGTCTTCCCATATATAGCTCCAAAACTTTATTTTTTTCAGTTTAATTAATAGCTGTACATCATTCAATTATCCATCTCTCTCCCCCTCCCCTTTTCCCAATTTGTACTTGCTTATCTCAATCACTATTTTGTTTAGATATTTCCCCCCTTATTTACTTATTGTCTCTTCTTCCTATATTGCTCCCAAATTTCCTTTTTCAATTATAAATATATATACTGAAAAAGAGTTAATTCATATTGATATGGTGGACCTAACTTAATTAGTGATTTTTATTTCATAATTTCAGTTTACATGTTCAATGTTGTATATATTGTGTGTTAAATGTAAGTTCAGTCTATCCATCATGCTATGCCAATTCATCATTATTAATATTATAAATGATAACAGCTTAAATATAAAGCCATTTGGCTATTCCAAATCATATCATACCTATTAACAAGGTAAGAAAAAAGAAAAAAAGAAACATTTTTTTGGTGGTTATGATTCTGCCATTACTATATATGTGTTTATGCTTGGTAATTAAGATGAATTGCATGTATACATGATGGGTAGATTGCTCTATGTCTTATGTAAATTGTTTTCTAATTGTTCCATCTTGTTGGAGAGGATTTGTATAGGCATAGCCTGTTGTCCAATCCTATTGATTTATCAATAAAATATTTGAAATGAAATGAAAAGAACAGTTTTATCCACCACTCGGATTAAAATAATATGTCAAGTATCTTGCGCTGAAATATCAATTTAATCTGACGTCAAAAGGAACTGTAGATTTATTAATTTATTGATAATTATAAAATGAAAAGGCCGCTGGCAAAATTCACCAGCTGGTCCCATTAAAGGAAAAGCCCGTGAGAATACTTTGAACAGTGCCCTTAGACTATGACATTACTGAGTGTCTATGGCGAGGTACAGGCCCGTACACAAGGGGGGTGCGAGGGGTGCGAACGCACCCCCCTCTCCTCCAACAAAAAAGCAAACAAAAAATACAAACAAATTATAAAGCATTGTATTTTGATGTTCTTTTTCATGTACACAATTTCTGCAGCGTGCATCGATGACTGAACAAAGACTTACAGGATTAGCATTGATGCACATACATTATGATATAAAGGTTGACCTAGAACTAGTGGTAGATAATTTTGCAAAAAGAAATCCAAGGAAAATGGAACTTAAAAACCTGATTTTTGACTACTAATCAATTAATTTCAATCATATGTCTAACTGAACATTTTAAATATAATTTTTTCTTATATTTTGAAAATACATTCTGCATCAATTTATTATACCCCCCGCAACGAAGTTGTCGGGGGTATACTGGTTTCACCATGTCCGTCCGTCTGTCCATCCGTCTATGTCATACGATAACTTAAGTTGTGTTTCTTAGAATCTTTTAAAATTTTATCAGCTGTTTACTGGTGAAGAGAGGATAATCCCTTTCATTTTTGACGATTTTCACTTTTGCCGTTTCAGAGTTATTGGACTTGATATGACGGAAAATAGGATTTTTACCCTATGTCGTATGATAACTTGAGTAGTGTTTCTCAGAATGTTTCGAAATTTTATCAGCAGCTTATCGGTGAAGAGAGGACGATCCCTTTCATTTTTGACGATTTTCACTTTTGCCGTTCCAGAGTTATTGGACTTGATATTACGGAAAATATGATTTTTACCATATGTCGTATGATAACTTGAGTAGTGTTTCTCAGAATGTTTTGAACTTTTATCAGCAGCTTACCGGCGAAGAGAGGAGGGTCCCTTTCATTTTTGACGATTTTCACTTTTGCCGTTCCAGAGTTATTGGACTTGATATGACGGAAAATATGATTTTTACCATATGTCGTATGATAACTTGAGTAGTGTTTCTCAGAATGTTTTGAACTTTTATCAGCAGCTTACCGGTGAAGAGAGGAGGGTCCCTTTAATTTTTGACGATTTTCACTTTTGCCGTTCCAGAGTTATTGGACTTGATATGATGGAAAATAGGATTTTTACCCTATGTCGTATGATAACTTGAGTAGTGTTTCTCAGAATATTTTGAAATTTTAGCAGTAGTTTACTCATGAAGAGAGAAGGGTCTCTTTCATTTTTGATGATTCACTTTTATTGTTCCAGAGTTAGGGGCCTTACATTTTATACAATGTCATAGGGAAATTTTAGTAATGTATGATGGAATCTGGTGAAACTTTACTAAATAATCATTGGCTGTGTAATAGAGGAGGGTCCCTTTCATTTTTGTTCGGAACAATCAGTAATGTTTTGGTTATGTAAATAGGTTGGACAGGTGTGGGGAGTGGGGGTATATCTTAGTGAGCTGTGCTCACAGTAATACTAGTTAACTTTTAAGTTAGGAATATATACAATGTAGTTCATATTAAATTCTCATTATTGCAATACAGCCTGTTATCACAGAAGTTTCATTATGTTCATATCACAATATATTTTGTATATTCCATTCCATGATTTGTTGTCATACAGAGTAACACTGATAGAAAATGAAGGGATATGTTATTAGAAGTTATGGACAGTTCATTATTATATAGATTTGTTAGTAAATATGTTTAGACTTGCTTTTATTTGCACATCTATTATAAAAGGAATGTAAAATAAATTACATCTTTTAAATTATATAACTGTTATAAATGTCTATTTACATAATATTATAACCAGGGGCGGATCCAGGGGGAGGGAGGGGGCGCACCAGGCGCCCCCCTCCCCCCTAAAATTGGAAAAAAATATGATTTTTTTGCGTAAAATCGTGATTTTTCACACGAAATACCCCAAAAGTTTTAAGTGCGCCCCCTAACTTGAAATCCTGGATCCGCCCCTGAAATCAGATGTTCCCTGTCATCTACAATCATTTTAAGGCAATGTAATTTCTTCATTTTCATTTTCTTCCGGGGGCCTTCGCCCCCCTGGGACCTCTACCAAGGCTCTGCCCTGGACTTGACTTAGGCGGCCCCCAGACCCCCGGCCTAATTATTTTTCACCCCCTTTCATAAAACCTGTGTACTGGCCTGAGGTATATGGTACTTCTAACTTATATTGTGTCGCTATATAGTGATTATAGTACAAGTATATAGACACGGGTATTAATGTCAAAGATTTTTCACACGAAATAGCGAAACAGAGATTGAATTTCCCTTTTCTAGATCGACATTACAGATCGAAGTTTTACATTGAAAAGGTCTCTCGGTGAGACTCAAGTTCTGTCATTTTAAAGCAGTACTTCAGTGGATTCTTCTTGATTTACAGAAAACCTTCAACGTAATGGAGATTATTTTCAGGTGCATGCCTGACATGACACAAAAAAACTTTTTTTAATTTTCATTTAATTATAATTTTACAATTTTGTTTTTCACTTTATACAAGGATTTATATAGTAGGACCTACTACCGGTATATAAATCCTTGCTTTATATAATATATAATATATAATTTAACAATTTAACATTTTTAAAAATGTGTTATATAAAGATCAAAACAACGTATATTATTATTGGAGATATGAGAAAGTTTTGAGGAGCATCTCATGTGACAGGACCTCTTTAAATGTATCTATTGTGATATTTCTGGAAATTTATTCCACTCTTTTATTGTTCTGCAGGAAGAGGAAAACTTGTAACTGTCTATCATTACATTAGATTTGTCTAGATTTATGCATACATAACGTGCTTCTCGTCTTTGATGTTTTCTCAGCTGTATGCATTTATGCTAGGATAACACATCAATAAAGAGTCATTTAAAATCTTATTTAGGTAATTCTTATTAAGAGCACATGCGACCGGAGAAGTTAGTTGAATGACGACGACAAAATTATCTGGGACGGTCGATCAACATTCCACTTTTCTCGGACTTTCCCAACTGTCCATTAACAAATTGATATTACTTTTACTTGTATTTTTAACTGATTCGATGAAGTATATATATATTACTTTGTCGCTTTCAAAACAGATAAATGTTCTTATTTTTCTAGAATAAATATTGCAAAATTGATACAATGCTGCAAGAATACCTTTTTACCAACAGTGAGAGTATTTTTCGCCAAGTTCCGTGGCCTTTCTATTTGCTCTCGATGATGTTTTATTTTGCTTCCATACATTTTTTTTCCGATTTTTGTGCTCCCCCCTTTTATGTGCTGGTACGCCGTGCATGGTTCATGTATTTTGGAAAAAGCTCAATTTTTCGCTTGAGATGCATGCTTTGAAAATGGCCCTATTAGTTAAAAATATATCTTATTGGTCTTTCCTCTTTGAAATTGCGGCCATGTTATTGGCCCATTACTCAGCAATGGCTGCACCGATTTTGACCAATGTTTATCAGATGAAAGCCCATTATTAGATGAAAGATATTCATTCTAGAGTGTTCACAAGGATCTATCCCACCAAAAACGCTCTAAGTCCAAATTTGACCTTGACCTGTGACCTATGACCTTAAAAATTAATAGACTTCTAGATCTTTGTTAGTACTAAGTGCGTACCATGTTTGGTTGAAATCCATTGAAAGATATTAATTCTAGAGTGTTCACAAGAAAATGTTACGGACGGAATGACGGACGGACGGAACGACGGATGGACAGTAGCGTTACAATATTCCTTCGCAACTTCGTTGGCTAGCGGAGAAAAATACATCTATGCACATAAATGTTTGGAGAACGGAAACACATCGCAAGATTCTTAAATGATTTTTTTTACATTCTCTGTATCAATCAATCTTACCCCGTAAATCTAAAATGAACAACGGAAGGCCGCTCTGACGAATTTTACGTAGCAACATATTTGGCTGTTCACTAGGGAGATAAGTTGCCGTGAGAAAAGGTGTTTCAATTTACGCCGCCACCGGAAAGTAATCCTTATGTCTTGTGCCTTCCGTTCGACGAAACATGAACCATTAAGTATTGCTAAACAGGACAAAAATTATTATCTTGTAAGCGCAAAAGTGATAAAGATTTTAACTTCATTAAAAAAAATTTATTCAAATATTCAAAAAGTCAAATATTCAAAAATCGAAAAGAATGAAAAATGTACGTTAAGTTTAATATTTTCAAAGTTTGATTAAATATCTAAAATTCTAAATTTAAAACAACTTTTTTAAATTTTAGTTTTTTTCACTTTTTGATGGAATTTTCAAATTTCCAACAATTTAAAATTTTGATATTTTGAAATTTTGATTAAAAACTGAAAATATTTAAATTTTAAATTTTTTTGAAATTTCGAATTGTTAAGTGTTGCAATGGAATAATATACATGTATGTATAATTATAAACATGTTAACATTTTGCTGTTTTCTCCAAGGAAATCTCAGTGTGCAAATTAAAATGAAATTATAGTCACATATCAGGCAAATTCCAATGTTTAACATACAACAATGATGCATATTAAAATAAATAGCATCTAAGAATCAGCCATGGAAAAGGGGCCGTGGTGGACGTGATCGTATGGTAGTTAGATTTACAACTACCCAAGCAATCAGTGCCTACCACCACTATAGTTATGAATTCGAATCCCGATCAGGCGAGGTGTACCCGATACAACATTATATGACAAAGTTTGTCAGTGACTTGCGACAAGTCGGTGGTTTTCTCCGGGTACTCCGGTTTCCTCCACCAATAAAACTGACCGCCACGATATAAGACTGAAATATTGTTGAGAGTGGCGTTAATCACTATAACCCCCCTGATTATGGTATGTATCATGTGGAGGAGAACACCGGTTAAGCATAAAATACCTATTATAGGAAACATCACACAAACATCATAACATGACGGGTATCTTATAAGAAGCAGGAGTTGCGTACCATTCACGAGCACTTGGGCTTACCCCATATTTTTTTTAGCGAGGGCAGAACTTTGCACATCTTATAAGTTTGCTGCTTGTGTTTTTTGTTTTATCTTCGTTCTGTGTATTTGTGTGCCCAATGTTGACGTTGTGTGTTTGTATTGTCAATTCTCGTTTGCCCTTCGGTTATTTATCCCCCGCGATAGCGGTGAGGGGATATAGTAATAGCGACCGTCTGTCTGTCTGTCTGTCTGTCCATCCGTCACACTTTCTTGTTTACGCGATAACTTGAGTAAACATGGGATAGATTTGAATAATTATTTGCATGTGGCTTGTAATTATCATTATCTTGGATGGGTTCTAACATGGAAATATTTGAAGCAAGGGTTTTGGGAGGAAATCTTGGTTTTTGGTTGAAAAATCACAAATTTTTAGAATTGTGTCTTGTTTACGCGATAACTTTAGTAAACATGGATAAATTTGAATATTTTTTTGCATGTGGCTTGTAAATATCATTATCTTGGATGGGTTCTTACATGGAAATATTTGAAGTAAGGATTTTGGGGAAAAGTCTTAATTTTTTGTTGAAAAATCAACAATTTTGAGAATTAAGTCTTGTTTACGCGATAACTTGAGTAAACATGGATAGATTTGAATAATGTTTTGCATGTGGCTTGTAATTATCATTATCTTGGATGGGTTCTAACATGGAAATATTTGAAGCAAGGGTTTTGGAGGAAAATCTTAGTTTTCGGTTGAAAACACACCAATTTTGAGAATTGTGTCTTGTTTACGCAATAACTTTAGTAAACATGGATAGATTTGAATAATATTTTGCAGGTAGCTTGTAATTATCATTATCTTGGATTGGTTCTAACATGAAAATATTTGAAGCAAGTGTTTAGGGGAAAAATGTTAGTTTTTGGTTGAAAAATCACCAATTTTGAGAATTGTGTCTTGTTTATGTGATAACTTTAGTAAACATGGATAGATTTGAATAATCTTTGCATGTGGCTTGTAAGTATGTTATACATTAAGACTGCAAGACTGCTTTCTATAAATATATAAAACTAAAATTATGCAAGTGCGGGGGTATGCGTCGCGCATTCATGCGCTAAGCGGTTCTTTTATTCTTAAGTTTTTTGTTCTACCTTAGTAATCAGTTGGACATTCTGAGAAGATTTTTTTATATAATACAGCGAAACCGAACCCTGAATAAACAGGAATCTTGATTCAACCGAATGTAAGAAATCTTTGTGGATCTAACCTGTATAAACCAAACACCTGTCTATTCCGAGCGTAAAAGTTAGTCTCAACATGGCTCGGTTTAGGCAGGTTTCACGGTTCTATTCAGCCAATTAAAAACGAGATGCAGTTTGCACAGTATAAATTTGATGTCTACGTTTTTATTGCACCAAAACTGTAAATGTTCTGTTGATAGCCATTGTTTTTTTTCAAGTATTGGCGACAACATTTGAAATAGAAGAATTTCACATGCATGAAGATCTTAATATTTTATACTAGGTAGAGTAATTAATTGGGTATATGTGCTGTGGTTTCTGAGATACATATGCACTAGAATGCTGTGCTTGATTGCGTATAGTAGTATACTGTGTGGTGTTTTAGATTTGTTTTTCTTCGTCTTGTGTACCCTATGTTGCCAGTTCCTCTATCCATTTTTGATTGCCCCTTCGGAATTTTATAACGTTTATTTAACATTTGTGTGTCCGTCATCACCAATCTCATAAAAACAGAATTTCGTTGGGGAAACTCGCGTAAAAAATAAGGAATACCATATAAGAGTAGATCGGATAACACGAATTATAGGAGTCGGGAGTAGGTCTATGTGCTTCTTTAAGGTAACATTCTCCTTCTCCAAGTATTACACCCGTCGTGAAATCCTTAGTTACTAAGTAGATTATTCAATACAAATTGGGGAAAATGAAATATTTTCTTGATTACATATGCAAGTAGTTGAAACAATGGGTCTTATTCAAGTCGACGTGCTAGGTATAGACCTCCTTGTAACTGTTGTATCTTTAATTTCTAGTGGAGGGCCCGGGTGGCTCAATGAGTTAGGTAGTTGGATTACCTAACAACTCGTACAAGCCTATCACCAATACGGCGTGGGTTCGCACCCGACTGTGTAAATTACAAAAAGGGTGAACTCGACTCGCAACCGCAAGTGATAAAGTTTACCAGTTGTTTGCCTATGGTCGGTGGTTATCTCCGGGTACTTCGGCTTCTTCCGCCAATAAAACTGGTCGCCATGATATACTAGTAGCTGAAATACTGCTGAAAGTGGCGTTAAACACAATAAATCAAATCAACATCAATTTAATTTCTAGTGCAATAGTGAAATTAAAGCTAGAATTTAGAACAAGCATTTTCAGTAGACATTGAATCAGAAGTTTTAATAGGCCAAATTTTTAAATCTGATCAGAAGCCGCAAGTCTAAAAGGGGAGATCTAGACAATTCACGGGTCAAAAGGACAATCACTGTCCACAGTCTAAAAGGCCGGATCTAGACAATTCACTGGCCAAAAGGACAATCACTATACACAGTCTAAAAGGGCAGATCTAGACAATTCACTGACCAAAAGGACAACCACTGTCCAGTCTAAAAGGGCAGATCTAGACAATAATTCACTGGCTAAAAGGACAATCACTGTCCACAGTCTAAAAGGGCAGATCTAGACAATAATTCACTGGCCAAAAGGACAACCACTGTCCACAGTCTAAAAGGGCAGATCTAGACAATAATTCACTGGCCAAAAGGACAATCACTGTCCACAGTCTAAAAGGGCAGATCTAGACAATTCACTGACCAAAAGGACAATCATTGTCCACAGTCTAAAATGGCAGATCTAGACAATTCACTGACCAAAAGGACAACAACTGTCCACAGTCTAAAAAGGCAGATCTAGACAATTCACTGGCCAAAAGGACAATCACTGTCCACAGTCTAATAGGAAGATCTAGACAATTCACTGTCCACAGTCTAAAGGGGCAGATCTAGACAATTCACTGGCCAAAAGTTAAGTTGCAATTAAAATATTTGAAATCCTAATGTATTTTGTTACATCACTATTGTTCTAGTTCCAGATATTGATGACTGCTAGGCACTTTCCCAGAAATAATAGGTCTGAGAGTCGTCAGTCAAGATTGGCTGAAAATTATATCATTATATAAGGGACAAAATGCAACAGATGGCAGTGTAAAAGTAGTAGGTTGCCAAGGGTGATGAGGAGGTGGATTGTGATTTGTCCCTTAGTTGAGATGACACTAGGTCACATGGGCATTCTGTCCAGGTAAGCTTATAAGTAGTTGGTAAGAAGTGGAGCACAATTTGTACCAATTGAAATACCTAAAGCCATAGTAAATATAATAAAAAATATATGATACAATGTCTGATTCAGATATTGTTATGGCACATAATCTTTTATGAAAAGAAAGTTTAAACTGTGATGGTTATCATTTCCACCAATATCAATAAAATGAATAATCGTCTCTCATCTTATCATTTCCACCAATATCAATAAAATGAATAATCGTCTCTCATCTTAACTCACTGAACACAAAAAAGAACCACAACAAAAACTTGGAAATCCAAGTATTGGCTTGAAACAGGCACACAAATGTGGCAGGGTTAAACCAGTTACTGGGATCCCAACCCTCCCCTCTTGACAACTGGATCTAAGGTTTTCCAGGATAGTCATCTGCTTAAATTATCTTCATGTAAGTCATGATTATATTTTAAGAAATTTATTAGAAACAAGCAAGCACATACAAATCATTGTTGTAATTATATCAGAAAAGCACACAATTATATACTATCATTCATTAAAAAACAGTCATCTTGTAAATGATATAAAAATAGATCAAATTCATGTGTAACAAAAATCTTTAATAAAGCTTCATGTCAAATAATATTTAGTTTAATCTATAGTTGTTTTTTTAGATATAAAACTCTTAAGAGTAAGATATACACAGTCTCATTTTCACAATTTTCTATACATTTGTCTGTCGAAGACAAAATGTAACATAAGTATACTTACTTGTCATGAAAAAATATACATATCAATTAAAATGAATAACAAAACATACCAAACCATCGAAACAGTTCCAAAATCTAATAGAAAATTGCATAAAACACAGGAAAAAATCAATGCTATACATTAGTTAGATAACATAAGTTATAAATATAGGGTTTTATCATTTTTATGTACCGGTATCTTTTATTTGTACATGTAACCAGATTGTTTTATATCTTTTATTTCTTAGGGTCTTCTAGGTGCCTGATATATAAAATTTGTTCACGTCACAACATACCCCGTATTTTACGTGTTATAGGTCGATGGGGACGATAGGTCGAATTGCTACTTTTCGGGTAAAATTTGGGGAGAATACTTAAGATAGGTCGAAGCATTCCATAGGTCAAGGATGCCGATGACAACTTGGGCAAGTATGGTCACATGGAACGGGTTATTTTATTTTTTTGTACATCGGTAAGGATTTGTCCTACATGACTACAACGATGCACTTCGGTAAGTATCTGTAAGTATTAGCTCAAGATTGCTATTCTTATGTGTCCTAAATGAAATATTATGAATGTTAAATTAAATAAAATTTTTAAACTTCCGTGTTTGTGGTTTTTTTTTAGATGTCTGGTTTATAAAGCCATACCTCGATCATTCATACCAGGCCATCTGTGGGACTGGGTGTCAAAATTAGGTGGTAAACGGATGTTCATGCAATAAAATAATCAAGCTATGAAAACAATGTTTCAGCTTTTGCAGTTTCATTGACATACCTTCAAACTGTGTGTAATTTATGGTACACAAATATGTGATTGTCTGGTCCAGCAAGTTTTCAATCAGCTGACCGCTGTTTTTAATGTGCCGACTGGGCTTCACCTGTGTTGATTATCTAATGGTGATTTTTTATTTGTTCATAATTGACCAATTTAAGTGTAGAACATTCTAGTTTAACGAATAGATAATTAGTTTCCAGTATTATGAAGTATAAAAAAGTGTGTCTGCACGTTTAATGTGAGATGTTCCGGTAATACATCCGACATTTTTTTAAATACGGTATAACCTCGTGTTGGATGGGAAGGCTATATTTAGATATGACATCACAGTAACCAAAAATAAACCAATATATAATAAATGTTCAACATTTGTTTCGACTGAGTTGTTGTTTGTTTGGTTTTTTATTCGTTATTTATATTTTGGAGGCATTTTTACTTTGATGTCAATTGTACAAAATCCACCGTTTTTAAAGTCACGGGAAGGATTGAAAAAAAATAACTATCAAAACAAACTTTATTACAACTATAACAATTGGTATAAATTAGCGGACTTTGCTCTCATTGGGTTAATTAGGAAAAATACTAAAATACTCTTGATTGGATACCTTTGTTATCTAGTGATAAATATGATTGGTCTTTCATTTGCAGGTGTTACAAATCGACCAGAAATATTTACAAATTGTTAATTAATAAAACAACTCTTGATTGGACATCTGTGTGTTCTAATAATAAATTTGATTGGCCTTTTGTTTTCTAAAATTACTGGTAGACAATGAGATCATAACAAATCAACAAGATACATTTTTTATAATATATATTTGATTAAATAATACAATATTATAACTGATTTCAGCTAACACACTGAATATTGATTTTTCCGGATGTTGAACATGTTTTTTCCGGAATTGCAACCCAGTTAGTATACTTTTATTTACAAAAAATAACATCAAGAACATCGATGTAATACGAGTCTTGTGTAATTCAGAAATAAACCTACAACAAAATAGAGGTTACTGTAAACAAAATC
>MJUT01022361.1:38884-51579 GCA_002080005.1 Gigantidas platifrons
TGTATATTCTGGATTTCCCATACAAGTTTTCCCTGCCAGAACTTTGACCAGGAACATAAACTTATGACCCTTATCATCAGCTTGAGCGTACAAATCTGAATATTTGGCATCGATTGCAAAGTATGTTCCTTTTCCAAATATGGCACCAACACGTCCACCTGCAAGGCGGGGATCCAAATTTTGTTCGGCAATCACGTCTAATTTGTCTGATGTAGTTCCATGAAATAAAGACAGTTCATTAGAGCAACCGTGACCATAATCACGCTCCAATTTGCTTCTTTTCCTGGAAAATGAAAAATAAAATATGTTGGTAATTTTCGTTATTTTTTTTTAAATAATTTTTGTATGGATTAATTGATTATTGTTTATGGTTAATTGAACAGTATTACGGGGGCATTGTGGTCGTAATCGTATGGTAATTGGATTTACAACTACCTATGCAATCACCACTAATGTTGTGAGTTCGAATCCCACTCATGGTACAACTATATGTGATAAAGTTTGTTAGTCAGTAGTTTTATCCGGGCACTCCCGTTTCCTCCACCAATAAAGCTGACCTCCACTCTGAAATATTGTTGAAAGTGGCATTAAACACCATAAAACCAAAATGAACAGTATTACAACAAGTATATTTCATGATGTGAACAAGTCCACGAGCAATAAATAATGGAGATTAAAATGTGACCTGGATTGGACCGATTGCAGGAGAAATATGAGTGGATAAATGTTGGAAAAGTTTGTCTTAAAACGGGCCACCAATAACACTTCCCACCAATAAAATATATTGCTCATTTGATTTGGAGGTGCTCTGTGGCGCAAAACAATTATTTACGTCGCATTCTAAGGGTAAGTTTTGTTATAAACATATTTTATTCACAACTAAATGAATAGGATTGAGCAACAGGCTATGCCTATAGTATACAAGCTCTCTCCTTTTACATGTACAAGGCACATATTGAGTAAAAAACTAGAGGCTCCCAGGAGCCTGTATAGCTCACCTGGGTAAAATAACAACATCAATCAATAAAACTAGAGGCTCGGAGAGCCTGTCATCGCTCACCTGGTAATAATTGGCAGGGTAAATCCTTAGGAACGTGAAGTCTAACAAAGATTCATATTTTCTTGCGACTTAAGACACAATTTGCTTACTATTGAATGTGTGCTCCATAAATTCTGAAAACCTAAAGTCAAAATTAAAATCTCCCATGGTAAGTATATCAGACTGCTTAAGTTTTAATTCTTGAAGAAGTTTATCAACAAGCATATTTTTCAAGTCTTTCTGTTTGCAGATAGAAGCAGCATAGAACAAATCAAGTCAACCGGCTTGGTACTTTCTGAGAAGAACAACTCAGTATAAATTCCCATTGGGTCTTGTAGGCTTCTATGTTAAACTTTGTTCGTCTATGGTGGCCATCTTGAATTTCCAATCGGAACCAAATTTACAATTTAGGTAGAGGACCATCCATAGATCATTCACACCAGAAAACAAATTCAATTGAATCAGTAGTTTCTGACCAGAAGATTTTTAAAGATTGACGAATCAGAAAACATTATCTACCCCTGGCAGCCATGTTTAATTACCGATCAGCACCAAAATTACAATTCTGGTAAAGGACCTACCGGTATATTAAACTTCATCCGTCAATGGAGGTCACCTTGAATTTCCAATCTGCACCAAAATAATAGATCAGGTGTAAAACCATCCAAGTAACATTCATATAATGCAAAATATTCAATTTGTTGAGTAGTTTCTCACAAAAAGGTTTTTCAATGAAATTCCCATACAGTCCAATGGTCCGCTGATGGCGGCCATCTTGGATGGAGGTCTGGGTCACTGGATATAATTTTGAAAGTTGACCATTTAAGTACCATTCATGCCATGTTTGCTTTAAATTGGCTAACTGGTTTCAGAGGAAAACAAATTTAAACATTTTTCCCATAGGGTCCTATGTTAAAACTATGTTCGCTGACGGTGGCCATCTTGGATGGAGGTCGGGGTCACAGGACATAATTTTAAAAGTTTACCACCTAAGGACCATTCATGCCATGTTTGATTTAAATTGGCTTACTGGTTTCAGAGGGAAAAAAATGTAAAAATTTTTCCCATAGGGTCCTATGTTAAAACTATGTTTGCTGATGGCGGCCATCTTGGATGGAGGACATTATTTTGAAAGTTGACCACCATTCATGCCATGTTTGCTTTAAATTGACTTACTGGTTTCAGAGGAAAAAATTTGTTAAACATTTTTTCCATAGGGTCCTATATTAAAACTATGTTCGCTGATGGTGGCCATCTTGGATGGAGGTCGGGGTCACATGACATTATTTTGAAAGTTGACCACCTAAGGACCATTCATGCCACGTTTGCTTTAAATTGACTTACTGGTTTCAGAGGAAACAATTTTTAAACATTTTTCCCATAGGGTTCTATGTTAAAACTAAGTCGAGTCATGGCGGCCATCTTGGATATGCGATCGGCACAAAAATAACAAATTTAGTAGAGGACCATCCAGTCATCATTTCTATAATGTTACAATTCCATTGGCTGAATAGTTTCTGACAAGAAGATTTTCAAAGTTTCAACCAATCAGAACACATTATTGGCCCTGGTGGCCATGTTGGATTTCCGATCTGCACCATAATAACAAATTTAGTAGAGGACCTCCCAATGAACATTTCTGCCAAATTTGGTCCAAAACAGTTCAGTGGTTTCAAAGAAGAAGAAGAAAGTATGAAAAGTTTACAGACGCCGACGACGACGATGACGGACGCAAAGTGATGACAAAAGCTCACATGACCCTTTGGGTCAGGTGAGCTAAAAATGCATTTCAAGAGGATTAACTCTTCTCACAGTTGTCACACATTTTCAAATGTGGGGAAATGTTTTGTAGATCTTGACATGCTTAACATTTTTGCAGTTTAAACTTTCCCTCTATCTCTAATAGTTTTTGAGATATAAGATGAAAGTATTAAAATTTAGAACATTTTGATGAAAAAAGGGCAATAACTCCAAGATGGGTAATCAGATTTACTGCAAAATTACAGGATAGGTAGATCTTGACATACTGAACATGTTTGCTGTTTACACTTAGCATCTATCTCTTATAGTTTTTGAAATAAAGGATGGAAACTATTAAAATTTGGGAAAATTTGATGAAAAAAGGGCAATAACTCCAAAATGGGTAATGGGATTTACTTCACAATTGCAGGGTAGGTAGATCTTGACATGCTGAACATGTTTGCAATTTAAACTTAACATCTATCTCTTATAGTTTTTGAAATATAAGACGAAAAGTATTAAAATTTTAAAAATTTGATGAAAAAAGGGCAATAACTCCAAGATGGGTAAAGGGATTTACTTCCTAATTGCAGGGTAGGTAGATCTTGACATGGTGCACATTTTTGCAATTTAAACTTAACATCTATTTCTAATAGTTTTTGAAATATAAGACAAAAAGTATTAAAATTTAAAAAATTTGATGAAATAAGGGCAATAACTCCAAGATGGGTAATCAGATTTACTTCAAAATTGCAGGGTAGGTAGATCTTGACATGCTGAACATGTTTGCAGTTTCAACTTAACATCTGTCTCTTATAGTTTTTGAAATAAAGGACGAAAAGTATTAAAATTTTAAAAATTTGATGAAAAAAGGGCAATAACTCCAAAATGGGTTATGGGATTTACTTCACAATTGCAGGGTTGGCAGATCTGGACATGCTGCACATTTTTGCAATTTAAACTTAACCTTTATCTCTTATAGTTTTTGAAATATAAGATGAAAAGTATTAAAATTTTAAAAATTTGATGAAAAAAGGGCAACAACTCCAAGATGGGTAATCAGATTTACTTCAAAATTGCAGGGTAGGTAGATCTTGCTGTGCTGATCATTTTTACCACCATGTCAGATTTTGATATTATTACCGGTTTTTGAGTTATTACACAAAACCTGCAATTTTACCATATGTTCTATTTTTAGTAACAGCGGCCATGTTGGTTGGTGCACGGCATCATCGGACACAATTTTGAAACTAGAAACCCTACTGATGATTCAGACCAAGTTTGGTTTCAATTGGTCTAGTACTTTCAGAGGAGATGATTTTTGAAAAAGTTTTGACGACGATGACGGACGCCAAGTGATGGCAATAGCTAACATGACCCTTCAGATCAGGTGAACTAAAAATTATATAACAATTATATCAATAATATAAGATAATTATGTTCCTTCAATACATGTAATTGTGAACACCATTAATATTTCATATATAATTAAAGTTTGTTTTTGCCCGCAAAAACGGATGTCTCCCCCCGTCCCACAAATTTGTAGTCAAAGGTAAACTTGAAAATTGAATGCCCCCATCTCCGTCTCAATCTTATCCACCTCAAACCCCCCCCCCTCACCCCAATTCTCTTTGAAGAGCCAAAAATGGATTTTCAATATAACTTAATTTCAAGGAATGGTATATTATTCATCGGGTATGATGTAGAAAACTTATGTATAGACTTTAAAAGGTGTTTGTGTCTGTAAGACACATACAATGCCCCAGCAGTTATGATTGCAAAAGGTCAGTGGCTAAGCTCATATATCCATAATTTTGTAAAAAAATTGTTGAAAATCAAAATCCATATAATATGCACACCTTCAGTGTAGGTACAAACTGTCTACAAAATATAAAAGGTCTAGCTCAAAAACTGTAGGAGGAGTTAGCCGGACAAACCATATATCCTATATGGATTTAGCAAAATCTGTCGTTCATGCATCCATTATTTTGTAAAAAAAATTTGAAAGTCAAAATCCAAAAAAAATGCACACCTTCAGTGTTGGTACTAACTGTCTACAAAATATAAAAGGTCTAGCTCAAAAACTGTAGGAGTTAGCCAGACAAACTATGCACACTAAGTGTGACGAACGGACGAACGAACACACGGACGGACAGACGGGTAAAACAATATGCCCCCCGACCAATAGTCGCGGGGCATAACAATCTATTTAGGTAACAAATAAAAATAAGCTTCAATGAATAACGAAAAAAAATGTTTTTAAACTACATATGGTGTCCTTACTACCTACCAAGTTTCATGAAATTCTGTTTAGTAGTTTCAGAGGAGTTACGCTGACAAGCTGCTTCAGAAGTATATTTTGGGAAATTTTTAAGTTCAAAGGGTCATAACTCCCACAAAATTTAGGGGATCAAAATTTCCTGGTAATATGCACAACTACATATGGTGTCCTTACTACTCTACCAAGTTTCATAAAATTCTGTTCAGTAGTTTCAGAGGAGTTGTGCTGACAAGCTGCTTCGGTAGTAAATTTCGGGAAATGTCTAAGTTCAAAGGGGCATAACTCCCACAAAATTCAGGTGATCAAAATTTCCTAGTAATATGCACAACTACATATGGTGTCCTTACTACATACCAAGTTTCATGAAACTCTGTTCAGTAGTTTCAGAGAAGTTGCGCTGACAAACTGTGTGATGGACAGTACAAAAACAATATGTCTCTCCACCAAAGTGGGGGGAGACATAATAAATTTACGAGTGAAGTGAAATTTGTAGACTTTCTAAATATTTTAAATAGCTAAACATACAAGAAGTTAAAGAAAAATAAACTAAAGCAAAATAAATGTATAATGGGAGGAGTGCAATTTAAAAAAGAAGCATCTTAAATGAAGCAATGAACATCAATTATGAACTTGTGTACAGCTTGAAATATTTCTGTATTTAGATCCTATGAAAATGATCTATTTCCATGTAATAATAAAACTATATTAATGTCAATGTTATTATTTTTTTGGTATTAATGTCTGTATGGGATCTAATAAGATCAATCTTAGGTTATTAAATTTAGGACAGATAAGCAAAAAATGGTTGTTATCTTCTAATGGACCACTACAGTTTGGACAGTTAGTATTATCAGATAAAAAATCATTAAATAAATGTGTCTTCAGGTTACTAGCCTCATTTCTTAATTGACATTGAATTATATTAAACTTCCTTATTCTAAAATTATAATGTGCTTTGGTGTCCCAAGTTTTATAGAAGTGTGTCAATCTATTTTTAAAGATATTTAAACTTGGAGATTCAGTAATAGTGAGGGGCAAAGTATTCCATAGTCTTATAGTGAAAGGGATAAAACTATCATAAAAAGAACTTGTTCTGGAAAACTGTGGATGGAATGTATTATTTTCATTTCTTAAGTTATATCCTGATTGTCTAGGTAGATATGGTTGAACCAACTCATAAAGGTATGCAGGTGTTAACCCATTTAGTATTTTATAAAATATTAGTTTGTATTTATTCTGTCTATTTTCTAGTGCTTCCCACCCCAATTCATGGTATAGTTTTTGTCTAGAGGAATTACATCGAAGACCGGTTATAATTCGACCAGCTTCTATTTGTACACTTTCCAATAAATTGGATTCCTTTTTAGTGCAGTTGCCCCATACTACATCACCATATTCTAAAACGGGTCTAATAAATATAAAATATACAGGTATAAGGGAAGATCCATCTAATAAATGTTTAACTTGTCTATTAGTAAAAATAAACGAGAGCATGCTTTTTTTCATAAATTTCATCTATATATTTTTTCCATGTAGCTGATGATTGAAATGTTATTCCAAGATGACAGTGATTATCTATTTCATCAATTTCAGCTCCATTTAGTCCAAAATATACAGGTGGGTGCTCCCTGTCCCTTCTATTAAATACAATATTTTTTTTGTTTTTTGAGGATTAAATTGAACTGACTATTTCTTAGCCCAGTTGGAAATAAAATTCAGGTCTTCCGTCAGAGAAGTTGCTGCTGCAGCATGATCATTTTCTACTAATACAAATAAGAAAGTATCATCTGCAAAAAGCCGGATGTCATTATCTATATCATTCACAATATCATTAAAGTCCCACTGCCTATATATTTGACTAAAAATAAAAACCCCATCGTTTTAATGATAAAATCATTTAAACTTCATTAAAACATTTAAAAAACGCAATAAAATTGGTATTTCAGCTTGCATTACTATATATACAGTAGTCCATTTGATTTCTATAAAACCTACAGAAAAAAATTCTTAAAAATCCAGTTTTCAAATCAAATTTTTTTTTTCTAGATGTATATTAATATATGATATATACGAACTCTGAAATTTAATTTCAAAATTTTTGGTCCATTAAAAAAGTTAAACTTTAGGGCTCTATGTTAATTATATTTTCTGAAGTGTAAAAATTTGGTTGGAGTGAGTACAAATAACAGACTGTACCATGTGACATAGGACATTTAAATATCAATGGACATCAATAACAATTGACTATCACCTTAATGGTCAGTTGATGAGTAGCCTCTTAATATTTAAATGTTCTATGTCATATGGTACAATGAAATATATACATTGAAAGCACATGTCTGTTATTTTGTTTTGATGGTTGGGCTCTTACACTATTTGTACTCACTTCATGCAAATTTTTACACTTCAGAAAATATAATTAACATAGAGACCTAATGGGAAACTTTTTTAATAATGGACCAAATTTTTTGAAATTAATTGTCAGAGTTCATATATATCATATATTAATATACATCTTGAAAAACAATTGTTGATTTTAAAACTGGATTTTTAAGAAATTTTTTCTGTAGGTTTTATAGAAGTCAAACGGACTATAATAACGGGGAAAGCAAGTCGCGAAAATTATTTCCTTCCTGACAATAATTCCCAAGAAGATTTCCGTATTCATACAACCTCTGTTGAACTTGAACGCTATGCATGTGTATTGAGATTGTTGTCAATGAAAGAAACATGTTGGAATCTGGTAAGTGCAATGTTTACACTTTAACGATGAAAATAAATCATACATTGTGGCTGATAGAAGTTATAATTTTATTCCGTAGGTGACTACATCGAAGGAAATATATATTTATTCGCTGTTTATTTATAGTTGGCACCATACGAGCATTCGGCAGACTTCGTAAATTTGCCGACAATTAATCAGTCGCCATCTTTTAATGCAGCATCCTGGAATTCCTCAACAAATATCGTTCTCTCATCCATTCTTTCTCACAAATATCAACACGAAAATGAATTAAAACATTATTTTATTAAATATTAAACAATTTTACATGTATAGTACATTTTTTGGAGAATGCAGCTCAATAAAAAAAAACGGTCATATCTTAGGCAGTGGTACTTTAATATAAACAAGGAAAAGGAAAGGATCAAAAACAGAACCTTGGGGAACACCCACATTAATACCCTTAAGAGTTGAAGAGAAACCTTCCAAGACAACTTTTTGTTGACGATCTGAGAGGTAACTTTCAATCCATGATATTAGTTGTTCGTTAACTCCAGTCAGCTCAAGTTTGAAAAGAAGGCCTTTATGCCAAACTGTGTTAAAGGCCTTGGAAACATCATAAAAAATAAATCTTACATCCCTCCCCTTATTTATATTACTAATAATATTATGATATACATTGTATTTCAATCAGTTGATTAACAGTTTGAAAGCCAGATTGACACTTTGACAAGATATTATTTGTTTTCATATAATTAAATAAATGTTTAAATAGAATTTTTCCATAATTTTACATACTATGCTGGTTACTGATATAGGGCGATAGATTTGGGATGAATGTGGATTACCTTTACCTTTAAAAATTGGACTGACATGAGCTATAAGGGCAAGTTGAGTATTTATTCATCGCACACAACAAGTGGATGCTCTTTAAGAGACTGTACCATGTGGTGGAGAAACTAGGTACCATTACTATGGTGGAGATTTCTTGCATTGTGAAATTTCTTGAAATTTGAAAACATGGGCAAGAAAATAATTAAAAAATATAATATTATAGAAGAGATCAGTGGAATATATCTGTGAAAATTGAATGTTATTCAAACTTAGTTAAATTGTGTACCAAAATAAACAAACAAAAAAATAATTTTCTTACTTGTATATTACAATATTCACAGATGTACATGCCAATATTCTTTTAATACTAAAAATGGAACTGATGAGAAAAGCTGCCCACAAACCAAGTATTCCTGATTGATAGATATTGATGTCACATAGGACTATTAATATTTAAAGATAAGACACATAGTTTCTCTGAGATATACCAAGCAGTGTTCTAGATATACCCATCACTAAAACATTAATACTGTACTGACACCAATGCCTTTTCCAAATCATGATGGCCATATTTAAAAAGGTAGAATTTCAGAAACTTGGAAATCATACTATTACATAATAAAAAAATAAGTCTAAATTGCATAGAAATTCCTCTCCACCAGTAGCACATTTTACATTCCATATACAGATATAATTTTGGCTGCAGGAAGTGTTTTCTGACACACAGAAAATACCCCCCCCCCTTTCCCAAACAAAACATGTGAAAAGATATAATAATGTCTGAATTACAGTGAGTACTTTTCCGGCAAAAAAAGGTTTTACATTCTGTGAAAAGATCAAATGTCGACTGAAGGACTATTTTTCTGATATGCAGAGTACTTTTCCCTCAAATACATGATTGACATACTTTCGTAAAGATAAAATGTCGACTGAAGGACTATTTATCTGATTTGCAGCCCTCAGTACTTTTCCCACAAAAACATGTTTTACATTCGGTGTACAGATATAAAAAAGTCTGAATTACAGAGTAATTTTCGGCAAAAACATCTTTTACATTTTGTGAACAGATATAATGTTGGCTGAGGGAATATTTGTTGAATTGCAGCTAGTATTTTCCCCCCCACAAAAAACATGTATTGCATTCTGTATTGAGATATAATGTTGGTTGAAGGAAATCTTTCTTGACTTTCAGCAAATACCTTTCTCAAAAAACTGTTTTACATTCTGTGTACAGATAGAATGCTGGCTGAATGAAAACTTTTCTGAATGTCAGCGAATACCTTTCTCAAAAGGCTGTTTTGTATTCTGTGTGCAGATATAATGTTGGCTGAATGAAGAGTTGTCGGACTTACAGAGAGTACTTTTCCCACAGAAACATATTTGACATTTTTGTGAACCATATTGGTGGTGTAATGGTTAGCGTGTTTGCCTCGAGTGCGGTAGATGATTTAAAATGAACTTGTTCTCGCCATGATATAGCTGAAAAATTGCTGAGTTGGCATAAAACATCAACCACTCGCTCATTCACTACATTTTTGTGTAAAAATACAATTATGGCTGAAAAAAATTGTGACTTACAGAGAGTAACATTCCCACAGGTACATATTCTGCATTCTATGTATTGATATAATCCGTGCCTGAGGCAGAGTTTTCTCAAATTTGTGTTTCACGTTGTCCCATTCCATTTGCATTATTCCACCAGATGATGGTGAGATTGTGACCTTCAGAACGGTTTTCCCTGTCATGTCTGACCAGTGTGATGGAGCTAGCAGTCCTCTTTTGGTAGTAGCAAGTGTCTTAGTATTGGCTTTTTTTGCTAGTCTGAAATATAATATAACAGATATGTCTATAATACTATATAATACTGCACTATTATATTTGATCCTGCAATTGTGTGATTTTGAGTACTAATAAAGGGGATCAAATAAACTTCAGTGTTAATAGGTCATGGACCTAATAAAGCATTTCTGGTAAATGATTCATGTAGAGCGACAGAAAGAAACGGTAACAATATAATCGCTGTCGTCACATATCATGCCATTGAAAACGATTAGAATGATGCTGTTTCAGCTATTTGCAGTTGTTTTGGACTTTTTGATATTTCAGTATAATCGTAAAATTTGCACTCGCTGCGCAACAGGTTAAAAAACCTTGCCAAAGAATTGATTTTCTACTAGTTTCTAAAGCTTGTATGAATAAATTTTATATTTACAAACAATGTACATATATTGTATATATATAAACATCTAAAATGTAGCACAACAACATAAAAAAAGATGTTAAAATATAACAAAAAATAGCTATAAGTCTACAAAAAGACTAATTATAATCAAATTGACGGATATTTCGCTTGACCGACAAGCTTCTTCAGCGTCTGTAACCTGATTTTTTCAAATCAGGTTACAGACGCTGAAGAAGCTTGTCGGTGAAGCGAAATATCTGTCAATTAAATCAGGTTACAGACGCTGAAGAAGCTTGTCGGTCAAGCGAAATATCCGTCAATTTGATTATAATTATAGTCTTTTTGTAGACTTATACAGTGAAACCTGTGTAAACCGGCCACCATTGGGACCACGTTTCACGGCCGGTATTGACAGTGGGCCGGTTTATTCAGTGTCTACTTTCTGACTACCATATAAGTGTTTTTTCACGGGAGCCAAATTTCGCGTTTTTGTTCCAAATTGGTGGATATTTTTAGCGGTATACTTCATTTTTGCGATCTCGAATTTTAACCCAAATCAAATTTTAGCGGATAGACCCGTTATATTAGAATTATATTGTCTGAATTGCTTAACTAACAATTCAAAATAGGAATTGTTTTGAAATAATTGAGTATGTTAATTTCTGATGCATAATGCACGGGATTTTGTCCAGATTCTTTATTTTGCAGGAGAGTGCACATTTACTACTGTCTAATATTTTCGTATTTCTTTACTTGTTTTGACACTATTCCACAAACTCATTAAATGTGTAAAAATACTTTTGAATTATTCAGAGAATTACATTTTTTGTAATCCTCTCTAGTGCAGTTGTGTTTTGAACCAGTAAACTATGATATGAAAATAAAGCTAAAAATAAGTGTGACTATATCTAACCATGCATAAAATAATCAATAATGCTGTCAATGTGTGTGTGTGTGTTATGTGTCATTTACCTAGTGTATAATTAGACTGCCAGACTGTTTACACAAGCTTTTAATGATTGAAATAAGTAGAAAAAGGGAATCAAAATGTATTTGTCATTTTTTATGACAAGTCTAGAAGTTTGAATACTCCCAGCTGTGACAACTATAATCCGATTAACAATAAATTATCTCGAGCTATGATTGTATGGCTTGGATGCTAGTTCATCACTTAAATAATAAGGCATTATTTGTTGTTCATTTATGATCATTGTCAACATATGCATTGTTTTCGGGAAGGATTCCCCCATGTAGGATATTTTAAAAGCGTGCTGTCAAAAAAAAACCACTTGTACGAGGTATTTCATCTTGATTAAGCTTTTGCTTTTTAGGTGTTGAATCCATGTTTGTTTAATATTTAATGAACATTTAAACATTAACCACATGAGTTACCAGTGATCACTAATTACAGGTGTGCTAATGTACACACTTCGATAAACACTTTCAATACGTTTCTCCTCGGACACCCCTTGAATTGCTACCGATCGATATTCACATATATGTAAACACGGTTGATTGATCTGATCATGACCGGTTTACGTAGATAAATTATAACAGTAATTAGTGTATTGGGACCGCAAGTCAAGGCCGGAATTCGGAATGTGCAGTGTCCGGTTTATTCAATGATTTTTAACAAAGATTATTAAGGAAAAAACTGCAGACTTGAAATTTAGATCGGAATGGACAGGATTCCGGTTTACTCAGGGTCCAGTTTGGTCAGGTTTCACTGTGGCTATTTTTTGTTATATTTTAACGTCTTTTTTTATGTTGTTGTGCTACATTTTAGACGTTTTTCTATTATCTTTGTTTGTTTGCACAGAATCGTTAACACTTGTTTCTGATCCGACATCCTGTAGGCTCTATACGTTGGCTACTTTTTCAGACGTTTATTGTATAT
>MJUT01022361.1:70856-82861 GCA_002080005.1 Gigantidas platifrons
ATAAAAACTTCCTAGCGTAAAAACTGTAGGAGGAGTTGCATGGACAAACCATGTACCCTTTTTGCCAAATTCACCAAAAAATGACTAAGTTCAACAATCTATATTTTTGGTAAAAATGCACAAAAATCAAAATCCTTACCACATGCACATCTTTGATATATGTACAATTGATCTGCAAAATAAAAACTTCCTAGCAGAAAAACTGTAGGAGGAGGTGCACGGACAAACCATGTACCCTCTATGCGGACAGACAGACGGACGGACAGACAGGGTGAAACCTATATACCCCCCCCCAAACTTTGTTTGCAGGGGGTATAAAAAGACAAACAAAATCACAACACAATATGTGTTGGATACCACTATCAGCAAACAAACACAAATAACGTAAATAAGACATGAGCCCACCTACAAACAACTGGAGGTTAAGATGAACCAGACATCTTTTTTATGCAGAAATCATAACAGACATCACAACACGGAACTCAGAGCGTAAAGACACATAATAGGACAACACAAAAATACAAAAAAGATGAGCAAGACAGACCCCATCAAAAATCTGGGGGTGAGCTCAGGTGTTCTAGAAGGATAAGCAGTTCCTGCTTCCTATAAGACACCCGTTGTGTTACTCATATAACAGTCCGGTGCTCGCGAATAGTAATATAAAATTAGTTATTACAGATGTCCTACCCATTGTAATAAGAAGATCCACTGTTTTCTTCTTTCCCATGGATACAGCCAAAATAAGTGGAGTTCTCTTCATATTGTCTCTAACATTGATATTAGCCTCGCCCTTCTGAATATACAAATGTATACATAAGTAGACAATTATAGATCTACAATACAGTCAAACCTGTATTAAGAGGTCACCTTTGGGAGAAAGAAAAAGTGGTATTTTAAGACAGGTGACCTCTTAAAAGAGGTTCAATTCATCTGAAATTTGTCATGACAGGACAAGAAAAGGATGACCTTTTAATACAGGTGACTGCTAAACAGAGGTGACCACATAGACAGGTTTGACTGTACTATTATTATGATTTATCTAGGTGAGTATTATATAAAAACTAGAGGCTCAGTGAACTGAACCCGTCACTCACCTTTCATTCTGAGAAACAAGAATTGCATGTGGTGGCCATGTTTGCTAACCGATGGGGATGAAATGAGCAATCTTCATAGAGAACATTCCATAGATGCTTCCTACCAAGTTTCGGTGGTAGCCATGTTTGCTAACCGATCGGGACGAAATGGGCAATCTTCATTGCGGACATTCCAGAGATGATTCCTACCAAGTTTCGGTGGTAGCCATATTTGTTAATCGATTGGCAGGAAATGAGCAATATTCAAATAGGACATTCCATAGATGGTTCCTACCAAGTTTCGGTTCATTTGGCCAAGCGGTTTCAGAGGAGAAGATATTAAAAAATCGGCCAATCAGAAACAAGAATTTCCAGTGGTGGTCATGTTTGGTAATGGATCATAACAAAATGTGCACTCTTTAGAGAGGACCTACCATAGATGCTTCCTACCAAGTTTCAGTTCATTTGACTGAGGATTTGCAGATGAGAAGATCAAAATGTGAAAAGTAAACGGATGACAGACGACGGACACCAAGTGATGACAAAAGCTCATATTGCCTTGGGCAAGGTTTGCTAAAAAGAATATTAAAATGTGAATACCTACTTGTAATGTATAGAATAAACATGTTACACAATATCAGCATTAGTTAATTTCTAAGGGAGATAATGGCAAGAGTTATCTTTCTTTTAACAGAGGAGAAGATTTTTTTTTAGACATCAACCAATCAGAAACAAGCATTGCCTGTGGTGGCCATGTTTGTTAACTGATCAGGACAAAATGAGCAATCTTTATAGAGGACCTTCCATAGATGCTTCCTACTAAGTTTCGGTTCATTTGGCCAAGCGGTTTCAGAGGAGAAGATTTTCAACTAGAGGCTCAGGTGAGCCTGTATCGCTCACCTGATATAAATAAGTCCTCTTAAGAATGTCTGCATGCCGAATACATCTAAGTTACTATTCAAATCCCATAGGGTTCTATGTTAAAACTATGTCTGCTCTTGGCAGCCATCTTGGATGAAGGTTGTGGTCACCGGACACAATTTTGAAAGTATATACTACCCAAGGAACATCCATGCCATGTTTGCTTTAAATTGGCTGACTGGTTTCAGAGGAGAAGACTTTTAAACAATTTTCCCATCGGGTCCTATGTTAAAACTATGTCCGCTGACGGCAGCCATTTTGGACCGAGATTGGAGATTGGGGTCACTGAACACAATTTTGGAAGTTGCCACCTAAGGACCATCGATGACATGTTTGCTATATTGGTTTACTGGTTTCAGAGGAGACGATCTTAAAACATTTTTTCCCATAGGGTCCTATGTTAAAACTATGTCCGCTGATGGCGGCCATCTTGGATGGAGGTCTGGGTCACTGGATATAATTTTGAAAGTTGACCATTTAAGGACCATTCATGCCATGTTTGCTTTAAATTGGCTTACTGGTTTCAGAGGAAAAAATTTTAAACATTTTTCCCATAGGGTCCTATGTTAAAACTATGTTCGCTGATGGAAGCCATCTTGGATTGAGGTCGGGGTCACTGCACATAATTTTGAAAGTTGACCACCTAAGGACCATTCATGCCATGTTTGTTTTAAATTGACTTATTGGTTTCAGAGTTAAAGACTTTTTCCATAGGGTCCTATGTTAAATTTAAGTCGAGTCATGGCGGCCATCTTGAATCTCCGATCAGCAAACGATTCACAACTTTAGTACATGACCACCCAATGATCATTCCTGCAAAGTCACAATTCAATTGGTTTAGTGGTTTCTGACAAGAAGATTTTCAAGGTTTCAACCAATCAGAACATGTTATTGGCCCTGGCGGCCATGTTGAATTTCCAATCTACACAAAAAACATAAATCTGGTAGAGGACCATTTATGGCAAGTTTGGTTGAAATCTGTTCAGCGGTTTCAGAGAAGAAGAGCTAAATGTGAAAAGCTAACGGACGGACGACGGACGCTTACCCATGACAAAAGCTCACATGGCCTATGGCCAGGTGAGCTAAAAATCTGTCAATCAGAAACAAGAATTGCCTGTGGAGTCCATGTTTGTTAAATGTGCAATCTTTTGAGATGACCTTCTATAGATGCTTCGTACCAAGATTCAGTTAATTTAGCTGAGGGGTTTCAGAGGAGAAGATTAAAATGAGAAAAGTTAACGGACGACAGACGCCAAGTGATGGCAAAAGCTCACGTTGCCTTTGGCAAGGTGAGCTAAAAATCAAAGAACTTATTGCTCTAATCCTGCAGTTGTTGTATTTAAACAGCTAATTAAATATGTAAAAGTAAGTCAGTAATTGTTGTATAATGCCAACTAAGCAATTTTTCAGTTATTATAAATCACAAGGAGAATGAGTTACTTTTCAATGAGATGATGATAATGTCCTCTTTTGAATAGACCAACAAGCTTAGTTGGATTTTTATAATGCCAGCTCAATGAAACAATAGTTCGTGAATAGACACATGTGTCGCTCCACTCGGACACATTATCCTGATTCTGAGCCAAACCAGTATTGACTCTTATTCCTTAATACTGTAGCGGAGGAGCAGTAAATAACAATTTAACAGTCTTTGGTTTGACCCGACTGGGGGCTGGAACCCATGATATAACACACTTGAGGCAAGCATGCTAACTATTACATCATCGAAGTTGTGAGTTTAAATCCCACTCAAGTGAGGTGTAATTATATACTACAAGATGTGATAAAGTTTATCAGTGACATGCGACAGGTCAGTGGTTTTCTCTGGGTACTCCGGTTTCTTCCACCAATAAAACTGACCGCATGATATAATTGAAATATTGTTGAAAGTGACATTAAATACCAGAACCCTAAATACCATAACCCTAACCCTTACCCCCTGAAGTATATTGGCAATCTCTACTCTGTCATTGGCAGCTGCTATGTGCATTGCTCTACTTCCATCCTTCATTTTAGAGTTCACACAGCTTTTATCTTGAACCACGATGAGCTCTACAGAACTGTAACAGAAATATAATAAAAGTTCAGCGTGTCAAAATGGAAAATATTATTGTTTCTGTTGACTGCTGTCGTCATGTAGTGGCATGATTATTAACTCCAATGGTACTACTAAGCTCTGTAATAATGGCCGCTGTGCTGTCCATACTTTCATCAGCTACACAATAATTGACAATTGCAGACAATGATGACATTGAATGTAAAATGCTATCTCTATTCATTTTGGAGTTGTCGTGGTTGTGATCATATGGAAGTTGGATGGTAACATTATTTTTTTATTGGGGGGGGGTCCTGCTTAGGAGAGATGTACTTGATACAACATTATGTGATGAAGTTTATCAGTGACTTGCGGAAAGTGGTTGGTTCTCTCTGGGTTCTCAGGTTTCCTCCACCAATAAAACTGACCGCCATGACATAACTGAAATATTGTTGAAAGTGGAGTTAAACACCATTACCCTAACCAAACCAAACGCTGATGAAATTGAATGTAAAATGCCATCTCTATGCCGTCCATTTTGACCTTAAAAAATGCTACATATGGTGGTGGCTGTATTGTGGATGATAGAATATTTCATTTTCACACTCCTTCAACTTTCAATTTGTAGGCGCTATTTTCCAAAAACATGTACAGTAAAACTTGAATATAACAAACACGTTTAGAGCGAATTTACGGTCACAACGAACTAATTTCTATTCCCCGACCAACTGCTTAACAAATCTATATTAAAATGTGTGTTTATAGCGAATTCGGTTAGTACGAATTAACGGTTACAACGAACATTTTTTTTTGTCCCTCGGAAGTCAAATCTATATATTTTTTCCACGGATAGTACGAAGTTAAAATCTAAACGTTTTTTTACTATTAATAATCGATATTTTCATATTGATTTGCATTTGCCATTGGCTTAAATATTACCTGTCGTACTTTGTTGACAAATAAAAATCAAATAATAAAGGTGATTACAGTTTATTCTCTTAATTAGTGATCACATTTTAAGAATTTATAAGTTATTTAAAAGTCATGGCTTCTCCGAGTAAATTTAATATTGTTTGCATTTTCACAAGTCGTAAATAAACAATAGGACATTCATTAATCAATTTAACGCTAATTACAGACAAACTGTCGCCCCCCTACGATCTACCCAACACTAATTAATGTCTTAATAATAAAACCTTATGATAGTCTGGTGCACAAAATGCGCATTTCGAGAAATAATCTCTCATCAGTTGTGCTAGGGCCCTAAAAATTGGAAAACCAAAATACACTTGTTTTTACAGGAGATTAAGTACAATTATGTTTGATAAAAAAAAAAAAACACCTTTATTACCCAATACAAACAATTTTCAAAAGGCTGGAATTAAAAATGAACTGACAAATATCGATGATAGTGAGTCTGGTAGTGACGATGACGAGCTACCCTTAAAGCGCCTCGTAAACAATCGTAATACACTAGGTGAAATCGGGGTCACATTGGAGGAAGTTGTTGCTGGTTGTAACTGAAACAAGGTATGATGATGATATTGTAAACTCTCTATTAAATAAGGACATGGATGGTAAAAATTCAGAAAGGGATGAGGGTCTTGTACTAAATGACGTTCCGACCAATGCAGATGGTTTACTTGCACTTGACACTGTCCACCATACGTTAGAAACGTATAACAATGTTGATGACATTTTTTTTTTAAATACTTGACAAAGATCGAAAATATATTTACAAAAAAACAAAAACAGTCTACCATTCAAGATTTCTTTGCTAAAAATAAGTGATTAATCATTGTGCATAGTCCATGTATATATGTTTGCATTTGATTGAAATAAAATGACTTGATTTGCATATGATTATATAACGAATTCGTTATATGTTATAACGAAGTTCGCTATATCAATATAGTGAATTACGGTTATAACGAAATAAATTTGGCTGCCCCCAGAAATTCGTTATAAGCAAGTTTTACTGTATACACTCCATTCAATTAGCCAAATTTGGTTTAATTTTGTTCAGTTTCAGAGGAGAAGATTTAAATGTGATATCTAAAATTAATATATATGTCCAATTTTCATAATCGATATAAATTGGCTGAATGAATAATTTCACAGATAAATCTGGAATATATGTTATACTACTTGTCATTTACCTGCAGTTAAGATTTGAGTTTGTTTTGACTTATAATATAGCAGGAATAGCCAATAAAATAAACTTCAAATTTTAGTAAAAGTAGGAAGACATAATTGTAATGTATCTATGTTTAACATGGGTATTTCAGGATGAAAAGTACAGTGAAACCTGGATATACCGAACCCTGAATAAACCAAAAACCTGCCTAAGCCAGACAGACTGTACAGTCCTATCTACCGAACCCTGAATAAACCAAAAACCTGCCTAAGCCAGACAGACTGTACAGTCCTATCTACTGAACCCTGAATAAACCAAAAACCTGCCTAAGTCAGACAGACTGTACAGTCCTATCTACTGAACCCTGAATAAACCAAAAACCTGCCTAAGCCAGACAGACTGTACAGTCCTATCTACTGAACCCTGAATAAACCAAAAACCTGCCTAAGCCAGACAGACTGTACCGTCCTATCTACTGAACCCTGAATAAACCAAAAACCTGCCTAAGCCAGACAGACTGTACAGTCCCACCTGCTAAATTTCTATGTAATTTGAACCTGTGTAAACCAAACACCTGTCTAAACTGAACAAATTCTTCAGTCCCAAAGGGGTTCGGTTTAGACAGGTTTTCCTGTATATATGTTTATTACCAACTAAAACTACACACACCATGAAGTACTAGATTATCTGTTTCATATTAGAGAGTAATGTGATACTCTGGGAAAGCTACACCCTTAAAGCTTAACAGGAAATCATAACACAGTATTATAACCTAAACTAACTGTAGACAGAGGTATTCTGTTAACTTATAACTGTCAGCATTAATCATGTTCCAATTAGTTAAGATACTCTGGGAACGTTACAACCTTAAAGCTTAACAGGAAATCATAACACAATATTATAACCTAGACTAACTGTAGACAGAGGTATTCTGTTAACTTATAACTGTCAGCATTAACCATGTTCCAATTAGATAAGTGATATTAAACTAATTATAAAAGGATCACTAAACATTACGATAATTTTAAAAGGGGATCACTCAAGGACCATTCCAAACCAAGTTTGATTTAATTTGGTTCTGTGGTTTCAGAGAAAAAGATTTAAATGTGAAAGTTTATGATGGACTCCAAGTGATGCCAAAAAACTCACATAGCCTTTGGTTGATTGATTGATTGATTTATTGCACTTATCGCTACTTTCAGCAATATCATGGCAACCAGTTTTAGTGGTAGAAAAAGCTGGAGTACCCAGAGAGAACCATCGACCAATTTACAAAGCCGGGTGCGAACCCATGCCGTATTGGTGATAGGCTTGTATGAGTTGCTAGGTAATCCAACTACCTAATTCATTGAGCCACCAGGGCCCTGATCGCCTTTGGCCACGTGACCATGTGAAATACAAAGGAGAAACAAGTATCATTCTAATCATTCTATCATTTCCATGCTTATACTGTTTCTGTTTCTTACTGTTCTCTCTAAATTAATCAGGTACCAGAAAAGATTTTAGTAAGTCCATGACTAAATAACATTGAAGTTTATTTGACCTCTTTATAAGTATTCAAAATCACACGATTTGAGGTTAGTAACATTTTTTATCCTGCTATTGTGTGATTTTGAGTACTAATAAGGGGGGGTCAATGAAACTTCAGTGTTATTTAGTCATGGATCTAATAAAGCATTTCTGGTACCTGATTCATGTAGAGTGCAGGGTTCCCACTCTTTTCCAGATATGAAATTCCAGGGTTTTTCCAGGACTTTTTTCAGTTTTCAAGGATAAGTTTTATTGTTCGTTATCTGCCACTTGAACAAGTATTTTGTTATTATCATGAATTTCTTCACGTGTGATTGAATATTGATCGCCATCATTGGAACTAATTCGTCCCTATGCCTTTCGTCCCTTTTTTTTGGCCTATTGTAGACGCTTTTATTATTATTGGGATGAATAAAGCAAGGGACAAATTGATTATTGGACCAAGGGAAGTAACTCGAAATTGACAAATTGCATCAAAACTTCCGGTGGTTAAAAAATTACGCTTTCAATAAAGATTTCCAGGGTAAGTCCCGGATTTTGACCATTTTGTTTAATTTTCAAGGACATTTCCCGACCGGGAACGTGCATAACGAAATTCCAGGGTATTTCCCATTTTCCAGGATGCGTGGGAACCATGAGTGACAAAAAGAAATGGTAACAGTATAAGCGCTGACGTCACAGACGATGCCACTGAAAACGATTAGAACGATGCTTGTTTCAGCTATTTTCAGACAATTTGCCATTTGTTTTAGATTTTTTGATATTGCAGGATAAACACAATATATTACATTGTCGTTAAATATAAAATGAATTTACACTCGCAGAGAAACAGGCTAGTAAAGCTTGCAAAAGATTCGCTTTTCTACCTGTTTCTAAATCTTGTACAAATAAATTTTATATTTTCCAACTATATGGATGTATTGCATATATGTCAGTACAGCCAAATATAATACAAGTAAATCTTTTCCATATTCTGTGGTCTTATAAATAGGATGGAAGACTTTACCTTTTGTTATCCTTTAATACTGCCCAATGTAGTACGTTAAACCCTCTACTGTTTTCTATGGTAAACTTGGCTTTTTTAGAATTCAGGATATTTTTTACTATACTTGGTGATACGTCCTTCTCTGATATAGCATCATGCATGGCAGTATCATTGTCATTATCCTAAAACATAAAAAGCATGTTAATCTGTAATGATTCTGGAATAACAAGTAAATCTGTAATGATTCTAGAATAACATGTAAATCTGTAATGATTCTGGAATAACATGTTAATCTGTAATGATTCTGGAATAACATGTAAATCTGTAATGATTCTGGAATAAAATGTAAATCTGTAATGATTCTGGAATAACATGTAAGTCTGTAATGATTCTGGAATAAAATGTAAATCTGTAATGATTCTGGAATAACAAATAAATCTGTAATGATTCTAGAATAACATGTAAATCTGTAATGATTCTGGAATAACATGTAAATCAGTAATGATTCTGGAATAATATGTAAATCTGTAATGATTCTGGAATAACATGTAAATCTGTAATGATTCTGGAATAACATGTAAATCTGTAATGATTCAGGAATAATATGTAAATCAGTAATGATTCTGGAATAACATGTAAATCTGTAATGATTCAGGAATAACATGTAAATCTGTAATGATTCTGGAATAACATGTAAATCTGTAATGATTCTGGAATAACATGTAAATCTGCTTTTATTCTGGAATAACATGTAAATCTTCAATGATAACATACATTTGAATTACCTATACATAATCTCATTGTACACTGAATAGTAAATTTATCAACATAGTGATATTACATGAAGTAAAGTAAAACAATGTGAAGAAAGAACCACAGAGGTAGTGTAATGGTTACCATACTTGTGAAGAAAGAACCACAGAGGTGTAATGGTTAGCATACTTGTGAAGAAAGAACCACAGAGGTAGTGTAATGGTTAGCATACTTGTGAAGAAAGAACCACAGAGATAGTGTAATGGTTAGCATACTTGTGAAGAAAGAACCACAGAGGTGGTGTAATGGTTAGCATACTTGTGAAGAAAGAACCACAGAGGTAGTGTAATGGTTACCATACTTGTGAAGAAAGAACCACAGAGGTAGTGTAATGGTTAGCATACCTGTGAAGAAAGAACCTCAGAAGTAGTGTAATGGTTACCATACTTGTGAAGAAAGAACCACAGAGGTGGTGTAATGGTTAGCATACTTGTGAAGAAAGAACCACAGAGATAGTGTAATGGTTAGTATACTTGTGAAGAAAGAACCACAGAGATAGTGTAATGGTTACCATACTCATGAAGAAAGAACCACAGAGGTAGTGTAATGGTTAGCATACTTGTGAAGAAGGAACCACAAAGGTAGTGTAATGGTTAGCATACTTGTGAAGAAAGAACCACAGAAGTAGTGTAATGGTTAGCATACTTGTGAAGAAAGAACCACAGAGGTAGTGTAATGGTTACCATACTTGTGAAGAAAGAACCACAGAGGTAGTGTAATGGTTACCATACTTGTGAAGAAAGAACCAGAGGTAGTGTAATGGTTAGCATACTTGTGAAGAAGGAACCACAAAGGTAGTGTAATGGTTACCATACTTGTGAAGAAAGAACCACAGAGATAGTGTAATGGTTAGCATACTTGTGAAGAAAGAACCACAGAGGTGTAATGGTTAGCATACTTGCCTCAAGTGCAGTAGATAGTGGGATTCGTGCCAAACCAAAGACTATAAAAATAGTATTTGGTGCTGCTGCTTATCTGCTAAGCACACAACTTTTAGGAGTAAGAACTGCATTGGTGGTGTAATGGTTAGCGTTCTCGCTTCAAGTGTCGTAGATTGTTGATTTAAGCGTCAAACCAAAGACTATAAAATTAGTATAATGTGGTAGATTGTCGATTCAAGCCCCTATCGGGTCAAACCAAAGACTATAAAATTGGTATTTGCTGGTTATCACTCACTCATTGAATTAATTTGTTCTCACCATAATATAACTGAAAAATTTCTCATTTGGTGCTAAACAACAAGCACTCGCCCACTCATTCTCTTTTACAACATCTGTTACGTGTAAATTAGTACCTTCAAGTTAGGGTCACATCCTTTTTCTATCAACACTTTAAATTAGTACCTTCAAGTTAGGGTCACATCCTCTTTCTATCAACACTTTAAATTAGTACCTTCAAGTTAGGGTCACATCCTTTTTCTATCAACACTTTACAGCACTCAGGTTGATCTTTGTGGACAGAGATATGTAAAGCTGACTGATTCTTGGAATTCACAGCATTGACATCAGCTCCATGGTTCAACAGTAGCTGGATTGATTTACTTTCTTTACTGAAACAAACATCACACAATGATTGCTTTTTGTAGATAACCATTGAAATTTCAGTTTACTGTATTTTGCAGACCTGATTTTAAGACAACAAAAAAGCGGAAATCGGCAAAATTGGAAGTATTGAATATACTATAAAAAAGGAATCATAACGGTAAAACGGTAAAATCCGGAATAAAAAAAGCAGAATTCCGCTTTAAAGCGGAAGAAAATCAGGTCTGATTTTGTTATGTAAAGTATACATTAATGTAATATGCATCCCATAATTTGTAAGTTCAATCCAGACATGCCAAGTGACCAGCATTTGCAACTGATTTCCTGCTGACCTGCTCCTCGCACATAAAACCCGGAAAATGTACAGCTGAAGAAAAATGAATTTGATGATAGTTATTCAATAAATTATGAGGAATGATTATTTATCCTGCCATTGTATTGTGTAAGTTGTTTGACATCATCATCAGCAGTATTCAACAGTATTGCTTCTGTGAGAAAGAGGGGAATCAAAAGACAATTAATTAATACTCTGTCGTTCTACTCCCCTTCCTTCTCTAAGTCACACACTTTCAGTGCTCCCCTTTACTGACCTACAATTCCTTCTGTTGAAGTTGGCATATCTGCAATCACTATTTGTAATACAGGTAAATAAGATTTTTGTATTCTTCTTCTGATAAAAAAGAGAGTATTATACAGATAAGTACTATGTTTTTTTATGAAACATTTTGATCCAAATTAGACAGAACTTAACCTTGAGTTGACTCAATATTTCTACATAAAGACAAAAAAAAGCTTCAACCTGAAAAGACCATGCTATGAATAACATGTAAAAGTCAAACAAATTTACCTGCCATGACACAGGCCAAGGACACTCAAACTTACCCAAAAGCAGCATAATGAAGTGCTGTGTCACCTTCAGTGTCTTTTACATTCAGGTCAGCTTTATTTTTAAGTAGGAATTCTACAATGT
>MJUT01022361.1:90079-103454 GCA_002080005.1 Gigantidas platifrons
CAATGGTCCGCTGATGGCGGCCATCTTGGATGGAGGTCTGGGTCACTGGATATAATGTTGAAAGTTGACCATTTAAGTACCATTCATGCCATGTTTGCTTTAAATTGGCTAACTGATTTCAGAGGGAAAAAATTTAAACATTTTTCCCATAGGGTCCTATGTTAAAACTATGTTCGCTGACGTCGGCCATCTTGGATGGAGGTCGGGGTCACAGGACATAATTTTAAAAGTTTACCACCTAAGGACCATTCATGCCATGTTTGATTTAAATTGGCTTACTGGTTTCAGAGGAAACAAATTTAAACATTTTTCCCATAGGGTCCTATGTTAAAACTATGTTTGCTGATGGCGGTCATCTTGGATGGAGGACATTATTTTGAAAGTTGACCACCTAAGGACCATTCATGCCACGATTGTTTTAAATTGACCTACTGGTTTCAGAGGAAACAATTTTTAAACATTTTTTCCATAGGGTCCTATGTTAAAACTATGTTCGCTGATTAGGAAACCAGAAGAAAAAAAAACCAATCAAGTTTATTGTCCCTATTTTTAAAATTCTATATTATTGATTGATTAAATTGATTGATTGGTGTTTAACACCAACTTTAGCAGTTTTTCAGCCATATTGTGGCTTATGGTATAAGCAATGAAATAAATATATCATTATTTAGCGGTAACTACCTTCAAATATTACACCTATAACAGAATAATATATGTGGATGTAAATGAACTTGAGATCTGCATTATAAAGAAGGCATGTGGATGTAAATAAACATGAGATCTGGATTATAAAGAAGGCATGTGGATGTAAATAAACATGAGATCTGGATTATAAAGAAGGCATGTGGATGTAAATCAACACGAGATCTGTATTATAAAGAAGGCATGTGGATGTAAATGAACACGAGATCTGTATTATAAAGAAGGCATGTGGATGTAAATGAACATAAGATCTGGATTATAAAGAAGGCATGTGGATGTAAATAAACATGAGATCTGGATTATAAAGAAGGCATGTGGATGTAAATGAACATGAGATCTGGATTAAAAAGAAGGCATGTGAATGTAAATAAACATGAGATCTGGATTAAAAAGAAGGCATGTGGATGTAAATAAACATGAGATCTGGATTGTAAAGAAGGCATGTGGATGTAAATGAACATGATATCTGGATTAAAAAGAAGACATGTGGATGTAAATTTATATGAACATGAGATTTGTTATTAACATGAATTGATGTGGATGTAAACAACATCAGATGTGTTATTTTAAGGGATGTGGATGTAAATGAACATGAGATCTGGATTATAAAGAAGGGATGTGGATGTAAATGAACCAGTGTTCATTCCAGGCCGCGCCCTTGCGCCATGGGCGCTATTTTTTTTTATGTCAGGCCGCATAAAAAACTTGACAATCCGCCGACCAGAATGTTTCTAAAACGTAAATTGAGCGTGGCCGGATTTTAATCAGAGCCATTTCCGTTATCGGTGATAAACATGGCGAGATACAAAAGCAAAAGTAATTGCTTAACTTCTTTTAAAAACGGCACAAAAACGATGGCGAAGCCGGTGTTAATGAAGCTGATAGTGGGACACTCAATGAAAATCCACTGCCGGACGATTCGGAAGTCTGGAATCGGGAGGAACCAACCCAAACTGAAATGAAAAGTAGAAAATTTCAGGACAGGACGATGGCTTATTTACGACTCTAATAAAAATGTAATGAAATGTAATGTCTGCATAAAAACGAAAAAGCAGAATGTTCTTACTGAAGGAACAAACAATTTCAGGACAAGTACTTTAACTAGGCGTGCTCAAAGTGATGATAATCAGCTGTCGGTCACACACAAGGCCGCTGATTTAATTGAAGTTGTTTCAAAGGCTGATAATGAGTCTGCAATTATTGTTCTTCATCTTAAGCTGGACTGCTAGAAATGACCCACCATTTTTTCAAAATGACCCCCTGATTTTAAGCCAAAGGGGCCCATGACCCCTTCATGTCAAATTCTGGAATGAACACTGATGAACATGAGAATTATTACTACAAGAAAGAATGTGGATGTAATAATAACTAATACAGTTGAACATGTTTGTGTCGAACACTCTTTATTCGAATACTACGGATGTCTCGAAATTGCCGGCCGGTCCCGATCTATTTTCCTATTATTCTATATTATTTCAACATTGTTAATTTGAACATTCTTGAGTCGAATACATTGGTTGTGTTAAACACTTTTTATAGCCCCAAAATCGGAAAATTATGTTAATTTAGTCTTTTTTAGTCGAACCTCGAGTCTTCATGTCTTTTCCTTCACTTCCATAAATCGAATTTCTTTTGTTATGCAAAGTTATGACTTCCTTTTCTTTAAATCTGTGTCATTGCTGTAAATCCAGTGTTTTTATTACAATTTTTGACAGTACACAGTGTAAACAATAAAAATACACAGATTTGTTTGTGAATTAAACAGCTGATCGATAACAGTATGTCAAAGGCTTAGTCAAGGTTCGTTGATCCGCAAAAAAGGTAAAAATAGTCATCATGAATGGGGTACAGCAAAGTGTGAAAATTAAAACGAAATAAAAATTGAAATGCACGTTTTCTTGGTCAGAATTTCATTTTACAGTTGAAAACAGATGCGGCTAAATTTTAGAAAAAATATTTGACTGAATTATTACATGACATGTACGATGTTCACTTAGAAATATGAAAAATGAATGGTTTGTGTTTTACTCACACGAAACGATTTTTAAAATGGAAACATCTTCGATCATCAAAATGTTTGTATTCCTTTTAAATTTTTTAATATTACCTAAAAATTAATTATCACGTTAATTAAATTCATAGCTTTAGCACATTAATTTGTAATTAGAATTAATCACAGGAAAATGACATTGAGCACGACAGCTTTGGAAACTCAATTTTTGGAACAATGCTAGCGTGGACTAATAACAAAATCAAAAGGTTATTAATTAGCCTAATTAATGAGGTATGGGTGAACACTAATCACAATTATGATTAATAAAATGTTGAAAATAATTTATTCCTTTTTTATTTTTATCCATATTTAATCCGGAAATGATCCCGTGCAAAATTAATTACATTATAAATTTTTATACCTGAAACAAGTTATACATACACAGATGTAACGAATAAGTAGAACACGTTAAACCGTAAGTCAACTTCACAGGTAAACATCGAGTAAACCGGAAGTAAAAACTGCATACGGATGTGTCGAAACACCGGATAAGTCGAAGTTTTCTTTGAGTCCCCTGAACTTCGACACAACCGAGTTTCACTGTATATGTGCATGATGCATTTAGACTTGATTAACCATCATCAGATATGCCCAAAGTCAAAAGATTGGAAAGCTACATAATTTAAGTCTTTGGGAACTAGAATATAAAATCTAATTTCACAGAATATGTCAAACAAATAGTATTACTTCCCTTGTTACTATAAATAGTCTTACCATCATCATTTTTCCATTTCCAGTGGGGTCCCCTCATAACCTCTGCCTTAGGGAAGATTCCTTTAGCAGTTTTCCTACTGTTCTTACTGTCAGATCTTGGTGGAACATTGACCCTATAGAATCAAACATTTTTATATCATATTTAATATTGGACCTGTTATGTGTCAAATTTTAGCCAGTCAGCAGACCTTGGTGGAACATTGACCCTATAGAATAAGACATTTTTATATCAAATTTAATACTGGCCCGGTTATGTACAAATTAAGCCAATCAGTAGACCTGGGTGGAACGTTGACATCATAGAATAAAACATTTTTATATCAAATTCAATATTGGACCTGTTATGTGTCAAATTTTAGCCAGTCAGCAGACCTTGGTGGAACATTGATCCTATAGAATAAGACATTTTTATATCAAATTTAATATTGGCCCGGTTATGTACAAATTAAGCCAATCAGCAGACCTTGGTAGAACATTGACCCTATGGAATAAAACATTTTTATATCAAATTTAATATTGGCCCAGTTATGTAAAAATTAAGCCAATCAGAAGACCTGGATGGAACGTTGACATCATAGAATAAAACATTTTAATATCAAATTTAATATTGGACCTGTATGTGACAAATTTCAGCCAGTCAGGAACTGTTATGATTTGTATCAGTGGTTGCTGTTTAATGCCAACTCAGCTATATCATGGCGAAAACAATTAATTTTCAGTGAGATGATGATGAGGTCCTCTTTGTTCTAGACCAACACGCTGAGTTGGATTTTTTATAGTGCAAACTCACTGAAACAACAGTCCATGGATAGACATGTCGCCCCACTCTGACATATTATCCTGATTCCGAGCCAACCAGTCTTTGATCTTTCTCCTTAATGCTGCGTGCTTAGAAGAGAAGCAACAAATACCAATTTTATAGTCTTTTGTTTGACCCGATAGGGACTCAAACACACCATCTATCGCGCTTGAGGCAAGAACGCTAACCATTACACCACTGTTGCAGTTATGATTCGTATAAGCATATGTGACATAGTACATGTGAAATAATGGAACATACCTAAGAACCATCCATAGCCCATAGATTTGATCTTCAGGTTAGATTTATGGTGTTTAATGCCACTTTCAACAATATTTCAATTACCGGTATATTGTGCAGGGATATACACTAACGTTTGAACCATGGTCGCCACCTGGTCTCCTAACTTTCATTTTCAAGGAGCCCAACAAATAATTTAGGCGCCCAGCTTTTTTTCAGGTAGATTACAGATGCTGTAAATCAGATATTTTAACAATATCTCCATTTTGACTTGTTTTTGGATTCTGTTGTTTTTTTGAATAATTCCTTTAACTTGTTCCTTCGGTATTCTGTTGCGGATATATGTTATATGTGTTTTAAAGTTAATCACCAATTTTAATCTTATACTGTATACNTTGGTGGAACATTGACCCTATAGAATAAGACATTTTTATATCAAATTTAATATTGGCCCGGTTATGTAAAAATTAAGCCAATCAGTAGACCTGGGTGGAACGTTGACATCATAGAATAAAACATTTTTATATCAAATTCAATATTGGACCTGTTATGTGTCAAATTTTAGCCAATCAGCAGACCTTGGTGGAACATTGACCCTATAGAATAAAACATTTTAATATCAAATTTAATATTGGACCTGTATGTGACAAATTTCAGCCAGTCAGGAACTGTTATGACTTGTATCAGTGGTTGCTGTTTAATGCCAACTCAGCTATATCATGACGAAAACAATTAATTTTCAATGAGATGATGATGAGGTCCTCTTTGTTCTAGACCAACACGCTGAGTTGGATTTTTTATAGTGCAAACTCACTGAAACAGTCCATGGATAGACATGTCGCCCCACTCGGACATATTATCCTGATTCCGAGCCAACCAGTCTTTGATCTTTCTCCTTAATGCTGCGTGCTTAGAAGAGAAGCAACAAATACCAATTTTATAGTCTTGGGTTTGACCCGATAGGGACTCAAACACACCATCTATCGCGCTTGAGGCAAGAACGCTTACCATTACACCACTGTTGCAGTTATGATTCGTATAAGCATATGTGACATAGTACATGTGAAATAATGGAACATACCTAAGAACCATCCATAGCTCATAGATTTGATCTTCAGGTTAGATTTATGGTGTTTAATGCCACTTTCAACAATATTTCAATTACTGGTATATTGTGGCGGTCAGTTTTATTGGTGAAGGAACACCGGAGTACCCGGATAAAACTCCTGACTTGTCACAAGTCACTGACAAACTTTATCACATAATGTTGTATCGAGAACATCTTACCATGAGCGTGATTTAAACTAACAACTTTAGTGGTGATAGGCACTGATTGCATAGGTAGCTATGAGTCATTAGAAAAAGAAACTTTTAGAAATAAAAGAAAACAACATTATTGCACCAAGTCTGCCATGGTAAAACGAAACACAAAAATGAAATACATTTAGCTTGCTATGTTGTACTTAATTAATTATGATGTAGGGTCTAGTGTGTCTTCACAGATGCATGTAGGTATTAAAAAAAAGGTATCACTATGTTGTACTCACGCTGTAGAGTCCGGTGTATCTACTCTGACAAAAGCATGTGTTAAGTCGTGTTTGTCGTTCATATAACACAGGTGGCATAAATCATAATCGTTACAATCACAACATTTCCATCGTATTCCATGTACGCCAGCCTCTAAACAGCTGTCACAAGTTATAGTAGTGTGGATTGTTCCTACAATTAAAAATAGAAAGTGCCAAAATTAAACACGCCAAAAAATAACGTCCGCTAAAGTAAAAAATATCAAAATTTTATAAAAGTTCTAGTACGATATTGATCTTACTCAAACTAATCAATCTTAAAATTATCAATAGTATTCACAACTCCAGTATTTATGTTTCCTCCTAAAGTTGTGAGTAGATATGAGAGTCATGTGGTAAATTTAAAATTTAGTAGAATTTGTAGGCTCGTATCCATTTGAATCAAAATGTCGTCGAAGTCAATACTGCAGATTTTTAAATCTAAACAACAGGATTTATTAGTTGACAGTACCAATGTTGATAAACATACGGCTGATCTTTGCAATGAACAACTAGAACAAGTGACATAAATAAAACTTATAATTTAACAATATGCGTATAATAATTTTCACAAGAAACTAAATGTTAATTGTCAATTTAACTCTAGGGTCTTAATCATTGATATCTTTATAGTATGATTAGTATACCAGCAGTCGTCAGTCAAATAAATTGTTACGGATTTCACACCTGTTGTAAAAACACCTACTGACAAACGTCAATTATGGTAGCCCATGCAGGTAGACCATTACGGATCAGTGGTTTCATAACGAGTTTGACGATGAACAGATTCCTTGAACATTCTGTCCATGGACTTGCAATTGTGAATTTGAGACTTGTTTTTAAAGTTCATCTTATCATCTTAGCTAATAAATATTGTATCACTATTTATTAATTTCCATCCATGGATAATGCCATCCTGAAAAAGTATTTGTATTTCGCCCGTATCCAATTTCTTAGTTACTTTTTTAAACCAGCTTCCGGTGAGATACCGGTGGTATTTGACTTGAAGTTTTTGATCTACGATAAAAAAAAAAAAAACATTGGTCACGAGCATTCATTTTTTTCTAACCATTTGAAAAGCGCAAAAATAAAATAATCATCTTTTGGAAAGCACCAAAAATTAAACATCCATATTTTTAAAGAAAACTGCCAAAATATCACAACGACAAAATATTCCAATTTACGGTATATCGTGGTTGTCAGTTTTATTGGTGGAGGAAACCCAGAGAAAACAACTGACATGTCACAAGTCACTGAAAAACATAATGTTGCATCGTGAACACCTTGCCATGAGCGGGATTCGATCCAACAACTTTAGTGGTGATAGGCACTGATTGTACGGGTAGTAGTATATCCAACTACTATACCATCACAACCACGACGACACCTTCAACATTTATGAGTGTGGATTATTTGTTAAAATTATAAAAGAAATATATGTTATGTTGTATTCAATTTTCATAGTTATTTCTTTAAAGTGACAGTGTCTACGATTTTGTCAGATTTTTTAAATCAGAATTTTTCTCCCAGACTTGAACAGATGTGAATAAATATTCATCTAAAACAGCTAAAAACAACGAAAAGTGGTTTTCACGAAATTTTTTGGGGAAAACATGTTCGCAAGCAATTTGTGTCTGGGCTACTCTAATTCAAGTCAATCAAGATAACTCCGTCTCTGTATGATGAACTGTGCATGTGCGGAATCGGCTTGTTGATGAAAATGTCTTCTGTCGGAAAATCTAGCCGTGGAAGAAACCCGACTTTGACCGAAAATGGCTAATAATTTGAGTTTTGATTGGTAAATTGTGTTCTAATAGGTAAATATGTGTAATTTATCATTAAACATGTATGAATTATACATTTTAGTCTAAAGATAGATCATGTCTTTGTTTTAATAAATCTGGGTCAATGCGTTCTGTGTTGTCATACTGGGTCATGAATAATTAATGAGCTTGGCCAGCAGACGATCAGAAGTAATGTGTTTAATTACATCTAATTAAACAAATTTCTGTTTATCTGAGATGGTTATTTGGTCATTTTATTGATTTATCTATCTTATTTTCAAGTTGTAGTCAAACTTAAAAATTATGAAAAATCGTAGACACTGTCACTTTAAGTGATTGCCTGTGTAGTAATAATCAGTGTGATTGCTTGAAATATAATAGATTGTGGGTGTCATCATCCCCAGTTTGGCGAAACCAACAACTTTAAAATTGGTTTTGTTTTGCTTGGTTTTATGGTATTTAAGGCCACTTTCAACAATATTAAAGCTATATCATGGTGGTAAGTTTTATTGGTGGAGAAAACCACAGTACCCGCAGAAAACTATCGACCTGTCACAAGTAACTGACAAACTTTATATTGTATCGAGTATACCTTGCCATGAACAGGTTCGAACTCACAACTTTAATGGTGATAGACACTGATTGCACAGGTAGTTGTAAATCCAACTACCATTCGATCATGACAACTACGACCCCTTTAAAATTGGTATTTGTTGCTTCTCTGCTAAGCATGCAGCGTTTGGAGTAAGAACAAAGACTGGTTGGCTTGGAGTCAGGATAATGTGTCCCAGTACACTGACAAGTCTGTCTGTGATATGTTTTATGAATACAATTAATATGGGACGAAGTCCCAACTATGGTAGAAATAGCAATATTTTCCATATCACTAATGGCTTAAATTCTTTGCACCGGAATTGACACACCGGAAACCAATACATGGTTAAATCTGCAGAAAATCAAATGCGCAGTAATCTGGAAGGGTACAGGACGTTTCGTAACCTGGTCGGTTCGTACCTAGATCGGGACGTTTCGTACCGGGGTAAAATGTATAGTGAGACATTTCGTACCTTCTTTTCAACTCACAGATTTGTAATAAACTGGTTAATTAAAATGTTGTATGTATAGTTGAAACTCTGGAACTACGTATTCCGGTTATGAATGTTAAAAAAATTACTCAAAATCTCATATACCATGAGACTGACAATATCATTAAACAGAGTTTCATATCTTCCTCCTCCTGTCCGAGATAATATTTTCTATGAAATTAAGACGTCGAGTACCGGATTATACAACACCGGACTGGGCAGGTCCCCCTTTTGGCGAAAAACCTTTAAAAATGAAGGAAAATTTTGGTTTGGGTACCCCTATTTGCCCCCTCTTTTAAGAAAGTCTGGATCCACCCCCGATCTACTTTGGAAAAAAATTATAGGTCCATATATCTGAGTTAATATTGTTTAAAAAAAATATTGGACTTCGTCCCAAGTTAGGTAACACCTATTATCATATTATATGACAGAGTAATCTCCCCTTTCATACCTGATGGAGCTGTATCAAACACTCTAAGGTCATATTTTCCATTTTCGCCAGCTCTGTATCTTAGCTCTCTACCAGAATCCCAAATAACAGTAACTTTCTTATCACCAGATCCCAACTTTGGTACAAATATAATAGTTCCCAGAAATCCTTCTCCATTGTCTTGTTTCCTGAAGTTCCAATCTGGTCCTCGTACAACACGAGTTCCTGGTTTTATCTAATAAAATACAAATTATTAGCTAAATTGAAGTGGTTAGTTTATGGCGTTTAACGTCACTTTAAACAATATTTCAGTTATATCGTGGCGGTCAGTTTTATTGGTGGAGGAAACAGGAGTACCAGGAAAAAACCACCGACCTGTCGCAAGTTCCTGACAAACTGTATCACATAATATTGTATGGAGTACACCTCGCCAAGAAAGGGGTTCAACCTCACAACGTTAGTGGTGATAGGCACTGATAGCATATGTAGTTAGAAATCCAAATACGACCAGAACGGCCCCCTGAAATACAGTAACAATTAAACAAGTAATAAATATGGGCTTAATTAGCATAGAAATTTGACAATAGGATTATTTGCACAATGATACCTCCAGCAACGCTATTGTACATGCTGCCTCTAATATCAGTTACAAGATGCTGTTAAAGGTTGCTGATATTGATAGTTAGTTTTAGTAATATGATCTAATTCAAGTTAGAAATTTGTTGCATCTTTTTTATTTTATATTTTGGTCATATATATTTTTAACAGCAACTACAATAGCTGACATATAATATCCTGTATAGAGGGTGACCGCTCGATAGTCCGAAGGTTCATTAGTCCGAAGGTCCGTTAGTCCGAACTTTTTAATGTCCGTTAGTCTTGTTTTTCGACCAAAGAATATGTATCGAACAGTGTTGAATTGATTTAATATGGAGTCCTTTATCAAATTAAGTAAGAAATGCAAGATACTCATATTCACATCCTGACTAAGCAGTGGCCTATCTAGGTGGTTGTAGGCTGTACGCCTGGCTTTAGCTAGCAAAAAAAATGTGTAATCGGCAAATATAGGTAAAACTTAAAACATTTTGTAGAAAACACGCAAAACATTGCATCAAACCCGTTTTATAATTATGAATCCAAGCGTGCTAAGTCTAAAAAAAAGGGGGAAAATATTTGAGCTCATTTTGACTTATACTAAATATATGGAAATCATTCCAATGAAGTAAACCCTCCACTAAAACTCTGATCTTAACCAAATATGTTTAAGCTTAAAACTTAAAAGATATATAGTCAAAGATTATTTTCAAGACCCGTTGTTGATCCAATTAACAACTGGGATTTTTTTTTTGCTTAACAAACACTTCAGAATAGTCTTAGACTTGTCATTTACTCTTTTATACGAGATACTGAACGAGTCCCTTATGGTACGACACAAAAGAGACGATCTCTGAGAAAGGGATTAAAAAACATAAAAGCACATCTGAAATTAAGTTTTGTGAGGGACAAATACATTCCATTAACTAGAGGCTCACAGGACCTGTAATCGCTCACCTGGTTCTCATTTTGACATCTAAAGTTAATAGAAAATGGGGGTGTTACACATAATTTTGAAAGTGGGCCACCCAAAGATCATTTCAACTAAAATTTCTGAGCAAAAGATTTAGATGTGATTTTTATCTCATAATATTCCTAAACGGAATAAACTGGCTGAAACAATCTCAAAGAAAAACCCAGAATATATGTTAAACTACTGATTACCATGTAGTTGCAGTTAAAATTTGAGCTCATTTTGACTTATACTAAAGCAGCAATAGACAATTGAAGAAATGTTTATTTTTAGAAACAGCAGCCATCTTGAATGGAGGGCGGGGCTGTCGGACACAATACTGAAAGGGTACCACCCAAAGACCATCCCAGCCAAATTTGCTTTAACTTGGTTCAGCAGTTTCAGAGGAGAAGATTTAAATGTGATCTTTTATATAAAAAAAAATGCTTAATTTGCATAATCAGTATAAATCGACTGAAAGAAAAATTTCATAGAAAAAAAAAATGGAATATATGTTAAACTACTCCTTGCCATGTAGCTGCAGTTAAAATTTTGGCTTATACTAAAGCAGCAATGGACAATTAAAGAAATTTCTATTTTTAGTAACAGCAGCCATCTTGAATGGAGGGCGGAGCTGTCGGACACAGTTTTGAAAGAGACCCATCCAGGGATCATCCCTGCAAGGTTTGGTTTAATTTGGTTCATCGGTTTTAGAGAAGAAGATTTAAATGTGATCTTTTATCAAAATATGCCTAATTTGCATAATCGGTATAAATCAGCTGAAAGAAAAATGTCACAAAAAAACCCGGAATATACGCTAAACTACTCCTTGCCATGTAGCTGCAGTTAAAATTTGAGCTCATTTTGACTTATACTAAAGCAGCAATGGACAATTATAATTTCATCCCCCTTTTTTTCTATTTTTAGCTTAGCGGCCATCTTGGTTGGAAGTCGGGATCACCGGACACAATTTTGAAAGGGGACTATACAAGGACCATCCAAGCCAGGTTTGGTTTAATTTAGTTCCGCGGTTTCAGAGGAGAAGATTTAAATGTGATCTTTTATTAAAATATGCCTAATTTGCATAATCGGTATAAATCGGTTGAAAGAAAAATTTCACAGAAAAACCCGGAATATATGTTAAACTACTTGCCGTTTTCCATCGGTTTTTCGTCAAAAGAACGAACTGTTAAGGAAATAAAACTACTGTAATATTAAAACATAATCAGTTGTCCGTCCTTCCGTGTATAAAGCACTACACACACGTGGTATCATGACGATTTTATGGGGTGATAATCAGTGTTAGGAAAACAAAATATATAAGATACGGTCAAATTCACTTTTATGATACGATCAAATGTAGTTTGGATCCACAAATTGATACGGTCAAATTTAGAACATGTGTAGCTGAAATTCTACAAAATCCCCTATTAGTTCTTTGTTTAATTAAAATCCTCAGCTGGAAGCAGGTGAATATTGTGTAGACTATCGTTTTTAGACCGTCGCTATTTATTTTGTCTGGTCTAAATTTGAGAGAACCTTGTTATCTTCTGTTGAAGTTCAGGTGATATTTGCTTACAAATTAAAAGTTTGGGTAAGGTTACATAGTAAAGTAGTAAATCAGACCTAAATAGGCTAACTTTTGACAGGAAAACGAGTTGTTGTGAGGCTGTTGCATGTCATGTTCCGGGTTTTGCAATTTAACATGATACATCGTAATATACATATACATGTAGGAACGTCAGAATGGTGTTGGAAACAAAATTTTGTTTATCGTATATTATGTACTTATTTTAACCTTACAGGTAATTAAAATTCGTTCCACCACTCCGGAAATTCCATAAAATTTTAGTGTGTAAGAATAGCCCTATTGCGCTATTCTTACGCACAGCGTATTTTAATTATATGTGCTGTGTGCGCATAACACACAGTAGCCCCAACGCAAACCGTCACTTTCAAGACTGAGATAAAATTCGATGCTCGCTTGAAGGCAGTGCCTTGTCCATATTATATATCGTAAGGCTAGTACATTATTTACCTTCCGATCATTAGGCAAGTATTTTGGTAAAATTGCGGCTACCACATATATGACCGTGTCTGAAAACATTCTTTGATCGTATCATAAAGATACTCTCGACAGATTTTGATCGTATCAATTTTATCGCAACCTCCCTTTTTGACAGGCTTATTACATTGAAATTGAAGATGTTTTAATTATGAAAATGGTATGAAATGAAGAGCGAATGATCAAACTCTGCTGCAAACATTAGATTCTTCCTGAAATCATTCGTACTTAAAAGGAAAAGCTGATGGAGAACAGAAATGTCATTTTTCGATCTGATTTCTTGTCATTACGTGCTTGAATTATTACACATTTGACAAAAACATGAAGAAAATACCAACTGTATATATAGTGCAATATCTGTGGACTTCTTTCAAATCAAAACTCATTCAGAC
>MJUT01022361.1:133969-147300 GCA_002080005.1 Gigantidas platifrons
TTATAATATTGTAAAAATATTTGATTTTTAACTTATTGTTTAAAAATGTATATTATATAGGGTATACGGCTTGACAGTGCAAATACTCTTACAGTTTCGTTGCGATGGGATAGAAACTGACCATAATTAACAACAACGTATGCAGCTGTGCATTATGTGTCGTTTTCAGCTCACCTGGCCTATGGTCATATGCGATTTTGTCACACCTATGCGTCCGTCTGTCCGTCGTCATTAGCTTTCACTTTTCAATCTTCTTCTCTTAAACTACTGGGCCTATTGAATCAAAACTTTGACGACAACGATCTATGAGAGGTCCTCAATAAAGTGTGGTCTGACATTCAACATGACCGCCAGGGATAATACTAATTTCTGATTGGTGGAAATTAAAAAATAAATCCTCTTTTCTGAAACTATTTTCCCAAATGAACTGTGACTTTGCAGAAATGATGAATGGAAGGTCCTGAACAAAGTTTCACCATGACTTAATGCCGTATGGCAGTCATGGAGAAAAGCGGTATATAAAAGTACAAAAATCTTTTTCTGTGAATACTAGTACACTGATTCAAATGAACTGTAGCTATGTAGGAATGATGAATGTAAGGACCCGTTCAAAATTAGTTTTATGGCGCCCATCGCATGTCTAATATAGCCGACATTGGAAATAATGTTTACCCAAAAATTCTAACCCAAAAATTCTTCATTAATTAATTAATGCGTATTTTTAGTGTTTCGAGATTTGATACAGACATATTATATTTGAAGAGTAATCTCGACGTAAACCGGTGGCTTTGCAGTACTATATCGGAAATGTCCATTTTCACAGATTGCCAGTTCATTCACTGTAACTGATTTACGCCGCGAACACTTCAAACAATTATCCCGTAATTTTCCTTTTTGAAATTTGAGAAAAACTTTGAAAATAATATGTATAAGTGAACAAATTATGCAGTGTTTGTTGTATTGCACTGGTATGAAAAAAAACAATTACGCACATTTCCACATAGTAGTATTTATGTTTTTGCAACCAGACTGTCCAAACTGACGTTTTGTTAGCTGACCTGACCCGAAGGATCATGTGAGCTTTTGCTACCACTAAGCGTCCGTCGTCCGTCCGTCCGTTAACTTTTGACATTTGTATCTTCACCTCTGAAACCACTCGGCCAATTTGAACCAATCTTTGCAGCAGGGGCGGATCCAGAGGGGGGCAAACCCGGCGCCGCCCCCCCCCTAAAATTGGAAAAAATATGATTATTTTGCGTAAAATCGTGATTTTTCACACGAAATACCCCGATTATTTTTAGTGCGCCCCCCATAAGTTGACATCCTGGATCCGCCCCCATGGTCTTTGGGTAGTTGGAAAGCTTTTTTCATTTTCATAATCTACGCTGAAACTACAACACTAAAGTGAACCAAACTTCGTAGGGAAAGTCCTTGACAAATCTACTGTCAATAGTACATGTATGTACGACAGTCCCGCCCTCAGTCAAAGACACCAGCTGTTATTAAAAATAGAAATTTCGTCAAATGGCTGCTTTATTTTAGCAAGATGTGGCTCAGATAAGAACTTTAGATGCATGTTAATAAAATCATGAGCTGTTCAAATATATATTACGGTAATTGTGTCAACTTGGACTTTTGTTGATTTAGTCGGATTAAATTAGGCATAAATTGTCAAAACTTTTATAAATTTTCTCATCAGAAGCCACAGGGCCAATGTGAACCAAACTTTGTCTAGAATGTTCCTCTATGTGGTCCACTTTCAAGATGCCCACCTTTACTCAAATAGAAATTTCCTCAAAATGACTAAAAGCGCTTTTTATTAGCACTTGAAAAAAGTCCAGACAAGGAGCAAGGCTTTAGATGCTGTTGTATAACTTTGCTGAGTATGGCGGCAAACAGTCATGTTTCATCGATTGTAGGAACATGTAGCCTGTTGGTCTCAACCAAGAGATTGAGTTCCTAGCTCAATTAATAGTATAGAAGGTTACTGGATCGTATATCGAAATCAGATATCGAGGACAAAGTTTCAGTCTGGCAATCCAAATGTCAGAACAACACAAATATCCGGATGTGGAAGTGAAATCAGGTGCTCCAGAAGCATTTCATCATTGAGTAATATGGTTAATAGTTCTGATCAGCAAATTCTACTAAAAAGTTACGTAAATAGTATGACATCACAAATATGATGGACACTCATTTGTTCTAATTGGATTTGGATTTTGTTTTCAATATTTTCCGCATTTCGACATGGTCTTCCAAATGTTTGGGTTCTTCCAATACTGATGAGGTTAACAGAAACTGCAGTATGCAGGTCAAAATTATGAATGTTATTTTTGCATTTATTTGTTTAAGACTCATGAAGCAAGAAGTAATATCAAAGCTGCTGTCATACAGGAATTTGCGTTTCTGGTAATTTGTTGATTCTGTTTTATATTTCCAAGTCTAATTGGTAAACCAAGTATTAACAAAGGTGCTCGTTTCTTGTGTTTCTTAAACCATTTGAGACACGATGATGGTGTGTAATCCCGTTTCCAACTCTGAAAATGTTACTCTGCGGTACCTACTATGCAAAATTTGGGCTGAAAATGTCAGTCTGTAGCGCCAGGAAAATTGGAACCCCCCTTTTCAAAATGGCTAGATCCGCGCCTGAATGGCCAACATCGTCATTTCTGTGTATGTGAAGCATTGCCAGACCACACAATCTACTTACAGTTTTTGTTGACCTATTCCAACTTTTTTAAGTCGCCGTAGTGCAGAAAAAGACCTCTCACAACTGCAAGACCCTACAGGCAATGCTAACAGAAGCAATATTATTTGTCTTATATTTGAATAGAACTGCGTATGTGTAATCGCTTGTTCTATGGTACATTTTGATCCGATATCCTTAATAGAAGTCAAAGTTTTCCACCTGTGAACCTCTTGGGGTAAGTCATCAGGGTATGAGATGTCATTTTGATATTCATCAACAATAGAACCTACAGTGACGTCCGTCAAATTCCGGAAATACCGTGGAAGCAAGTAGAATCCATAAAGCATTGGCTTAATGTCGTCCGGAAATCTGTCGTTTAGATGTTTGATGATGTGATCAACCAATGGGATGAAAATGTTTATCCTGAAATGCTGTTCCACAGTTTCAGCTGCTGCATTTGCCCTACAGCGTTGGCGTCCAGTTTTTCACGGTTTGTTGATAGTAATTTAGTTCTTATTGGTGATTGTGCATGCTCTATTGAAAAGTCCATTAAATGCTTCCTCGGTATTTTCTCGTGTCTCGAGAACAGATGTAGCTAGTGATCGAGCTTGAACGTGTGCTTCCACAAGATCACAGTTTTCAGACTGAAGTTCTATGGACAAAGGTCTTAAGTATCCTAGTAGGAACTGGGTTACGACTGCGACCACTAATATTTCAAAATCGAGTAAAGTCAGTTTATAGGATGTTGCATCTGAGTTGCCGACGGTTTGGTTTTGAATTTCATCAAGTATATCAAGAACCTTGTCATAGTGTTTCAACAACCAAGTTAATGTATCAGTTCGTGATGTCCATCGAGTTTCTGCTAGTGTTGGCAGGAGTCGTTTTTCCTGGTAAAATAGACCTTCTTCTTATCATACATCAAATCAAATTTATTGGCGACTTGACCCACAGGCGCTTGTGTAGTCAAAAAATATGCTCGCTATGTACCTAAAATACCACAAGGCCGGACTCACTCCTACTAACCCTGTCACTTCAACCGCTATTTCCCCTCTCAAAATGTCGATAGGACACAAATCGCCGACTGATTTGTGTAATTTACACCTCCCGGGCTGCAAAAGCGAAACTGGGTCACCTGACATCTTTCCGCCTTTCGGTAGTTCTCGGTTTTTATCATATATAAATATTAAACAATAGAAACATTCCAAATTCAAATTACAAGGCGCCAAAATATAAACTTCTCAAACATGTTTCGTAAGGCAATGATAAAACCCGAGAACGACCGAAAGGCGGAAAGACGTCACGCGACCTACTTTCGCTTTTGCAACCCACGATATGTCGTGTGTCAACAAAATCGGAGGATTATCTGTCAGTATGGGGGTGTAGAAGGTAGGAAGATATAAAAAACGGATTTTCCTTGAAGAAAAATCATTTCACTACGCAAATCAGTAGGCGATTTGTGTCCTATCGACATTTTGGCAGGGGAAATAGTAGTTGAAGTGACAGGGGTAGTAGGAGTGAGTCCGGCCTTGTAGTATTTTAGGTACATAGCGAGCATATTGTTGACTCTACACAAGCGCCTGTGCTTGACCTTCATATTTCATTACAGATTTCATAATATTTTTACGCTTTAATACTGGTCAGACCGCAATAGGAGGCAACTGCCTACATGCCTCCACATAATTTACGGCCCTGAATCCAAATAGCAAAATAATTTTTAAATGTTATTACTGCAAATTCGAGATCGAGACAGGAGAGTTACTCCTGTCTCGAATTTGCAGCAATAACATTTAAAAATTATTTTGCTATTTGGATCGGTACCTGAAAATACAATAAACAAGCATTCTAGATATTCGTTTCAATAGAGTTTACGGATAGGTGAGGGAAGAAATGGTCAGGTCGCTCTGGGACCAATACACGAATTTAAATTTACATTTATTGGTCTTAGGGTGGCCTTACCGTTTACATAATTGTGTAAGATTCAGATTTGAAAGACTAACCATTCCCCTATCCGTTTTATCTTCACTCAGAATACTCAAGTCGACATATTCAATCAATTTTGTACAAATATTCCTTTGCATAACTCCGCGGTATTCGGATCTCGTTAAACTGAATGCTCCGTGGCATACCGGATTATGCTCCGTGGGAATCGGATCCACATTTTACTTACCCACCGTTTGTATTTGTCATTGTGTGTACAAATGATAACGAGTTCTGTATTGTCCTTTATATCATCGACGAAAGGTATCTTAAACTACAAATTGCACTAAGCAAAGTACGAAAGCTGACAGCCATATAAGTACAGTCGCCTCTAGAAATTGTATTTGTCATTGTGTGTACAAATGATAACGAGTTCTGTATTGTCCTTTATATCATCGACGAAAGGTATCTTAAACTACAAATTGCACTAAGCAAAGTACGAAAGCTGACAGCCATATAAGTACAGTCGCCTCTAGAAATGTGAAATTCGTATTTTTCAATACAAACTTTGAGTTCAGTAAACGCTATTTGCATTAATTCTTTGTGAATTCAAACGCGGATTTCACTCTTAAGTAGGTGTTTTATTGAACATTTGTAGAATAATATCCGTTTGGAAAAATTGACCTTCAAGATATGAATAAAATTAGATTGAAAATGCTTACCATCTTTTGCGGTCTCGTGTAATTGCTCCTCGGGATTCGGATCCCTCCGGGGATTTCGGATCGGGATATCCGGTATGTAATATGACCACAGGGGCTTGTTGCATTTTTTAGCTCACCTGACCCAAAGGGTCAGGTGAGCTATTGCCATCACTTTTCGTCCGTCGTCTGTCGTCCGTCCGTCAACATTTCACATTTTAATCTTCTCCTCAGAAACTACTGGGCCAATTGCAACCAAACTTTGGTGGAATGGTCCTTGGATGGCCCCCTTCCAAAATTGTGACCGGTGATCCCGATTTCAAACCAAGATGGCCGCCAAGCTAAAAATAGAAAAAGGGGGATGAAATTTCAATTGTCTATTGCTGCTTTAGTATCAGTCAAAATGAGCTCAAATTTCACAACTGCAGCTACATGGCAATGAGTAGTTTAACATATATTACGGGTTTTTCTGTGAAATTTTTCTTTCAGCCGATTTATACCGATAATGCAATTTAGGCATATTTTGATAAAAGATCACATTTAAATCTTCTCATCTGAAACCGCTGAACCAAATTAAACCAAACCTGGCAGCAATGGTCCCTGTGTGGGTCCCATTCAAAATTCTGTCCGACAGTCCCGCCCTCCATTCAAGACGGCTGCTGTAACTAAAAATAGAAATTTCTTCAATTGTCCATTGCTGCTTTAGTATAAGTCAAAATGAGCTCAAACTTTAACTGCAGCTACATGACAAGGAGTAGTTTAACATATATTACTGGTTTTTCTGTGAAATTTTTCTTTCAGCCGATTTATAACGATTATGCAAATTAGGCATATTTTGTACTCTTCGTTCTTTATTTCAAAAACTATAAGAGATAGATGTTAAATTCAACCTGTATACATGTTCAGCATGTTTAGATCTACCTACCCTGCAATTTTGAAGTAAATCCCATTACTCATTTTGGAGTTATTGCCCTTTTTTCATCAAATTTTCAAAATTTTAATACTTTTCGTCCTTTATTTCAAAAACTATAAGAGATAGATGTTAAGTTTAAATTGCAAAAATATGCAGCATGTCAAGATATACCTACCCTGCAATTTGGAAGTAAATCCCATTACCCATTTTGGAGTTATTGCCCTTTTTTCCATAATTTTTTTTTATAATTTTAATGCTTTTCGTCTTATATTTCAAAAACTATAAGAGATAGGTGTTAAGTTTAAACTGCAAACATGTTCAGTATGTCAAGATCTATCGTCCCAGCCGAACTTAGCTTAACATAGGACCCTATGGGAAATTCCCATACAAATCTTCTTGTCTGGAATCAGTTGCTCAATTGGAACCAAACTTTTATAAAATATTCATTGGATGGTCCTCTTCCAAAATTGTGTCTGGTGGTCCCGCCCTCTGACCAAGATCTCAGATGGCTGCACAGCTGAACTTAGTTTAACATAGGACCCTATGGGAAATTCACATAAAAACCATCTTGTCTGGAACCAGTAGCTCAATTAGAACCAAACTTTGATGGAATAGTCATTCGATGGTCCTTTTCCAAATTGTGTCCGGCAGTCACGCTCTCCCACCAAGATGGCCACCACAGTGCAGTTGCGTTGTTATTGAAAGCAGCTTTGATCCAGGTGAGCGATTACAGGCTCCTGGGAGCCTCTGGTTTTTATCCCTCGAGTACTCTAAGTCTAAGTGTTTTTTTAGAGTACTCGAGGGATAAAAAAAATCGTAATAGTTCAAGCCCCTGTGATATATATATGACGGCCTATATAGACGCTGGTACTAAACAAAGACTGGTAAAGAGGGGTAAAGACTGTCTTTAAAAATCGATTTATATAAAGAAATAAAGATTGAAAATGATTAAATATGACTTATTATTGCTTTTTAGATATAAAAAAATCATATTATATTACAAAATATTAAATTCCGTCACAAAATATAAAATTTCCTCGTTCCAGTAGTAATGGCGTCCATTAAAGTCTGGTAGGTATTTAGCGTATTTATACAGTTCATAGTATTCAAATTACAAAGTACAAATGCTAATAAGTTAATTTCAACCATATTTTTTATATTTATAATGTTTTTGGGGGTTGCTTTATTATGTATACAATGTCGATGCATGCGATGTAAACAATGAAAACTATTTGTAGACCACAAGTCGGAAATGGGAAGGAAAATATCCGGATGTTCATTTTAGACAATCATAATCCACATGAACTAGTTGAATATGGAAGAGCCCCCACGCCACGACAAGGCCATGAACATTGTGGGGGTGGGTCCCGTAATTTTTTCCCAAGTATAATTGATCAATGCTAAATTTAAAATGTTTGGGTCCCGCATTCCTCCCAAATATTTTTATTTTTTTTATGTTTTTTTCTTCTTATTTTTTTTATTAATTTGATTATAATATCAGTTATTTTTATTTAAGACTTGTTTAATTTCAGTCTATAAAGCCGTTTGTCAATGTCTGTGTTATTCTCCTGTCTTGAAGGCGAACAACGAACTCAAGACCTGTAAAGTGCACTCAGGACATGTTCCCGTTTATTTAAAAACATATTATTGATATTAAATGATAGAAAAAGTTACTACGAATGTAACTAAGCATTTTTTTTCGTTACTTTTTAGAATAGTTTGACTGTTTTCTCTAATTTTATTGGCACGCGCCGTTCAAAGGGGAGAAGTCATCCGTGACCAATCAAAATAACAAGCTAATTAACATCACGTGTATATTGTAATCACATTAATCATGTTCAATCAAAATTTAACAATTCAAATTATACTTTTTGATCTTTTATATAGAAAACATTTTGTTTTTGAAGTAAATAATGATATAAACATTTAATTGTTTTACGAATATGGTTAAACTAACATTGGAACGTTTTTTGTTTTTATAAAACAATTTGAGAAATTTTGTAAATGATAGTCAAAAGCAATTAGCGATGATGTTGTTGTTGAATAAACAAACACCCAGATAATTAACAAACAAAAAAAAGAGTCTGTTGTATGGGGTGTGTATAATAAATTACTCATGATGGTTTGATGAATATTAATTAAAGATTTTAATTGAAATTTTAAAGAATAAGAAAATCAGGATCAACTCAACTTTAGCCATGCAGCCATTTGATTGGTTAAACTGGCTTCATTTGAGAATACCTACATGAATAGAGGTGTTTTTAGCCCCCTCCGTTCTTTTAAGAACGTAGCATAGATATCCCTTCTTTAAATTGCGTATAGTTTTGTTTCCGATTACTTGAATTCTAATCTAGTGCTCCTTGACCCTTTATAAATTACCACAGGGGCTTGAATCGCTTTCATAGAGGTCACGCGGCTTATATACCCTATATACTAACAAGGGATGTAACGACCAACGTAGCCAAGCCACTACCAGTTCTGTTTCAGGCTTGAAAAAAATATTAAAAAATCACACATTCAAACAATCTTTGTTGACATTCGCTAGCATATTGATTTATCTTTCCGACGAGACATAATTTTTCACAACTGCTTCACTCTAGAAGTCAGAGCACCCCTGCAAACTTGAAACTTTGCTCCAAAATAGGTCACCAACGTTTTGCTCGGACACAGTCAACGGTAAAACTCAAAGAGTAAAGAGCACAATTGCGGACAATATCCGCATAAATGCTGACTGTCGTAAATACCTATGAACGCCTTCGACTCAACTATCACCAAAACAGTTCACATAGTGCAGACGAAAAGCAGTAACTCATGTCCCTCTTTAGTTTCAGATGATATTAACAAATCGTCAGCGAATAAAAGACAACCAATGTTCCAGTCTATTAGTTTTAAAGGGGTAGACTTGTTATTTTCAAAATTTTTAGTTATATCATTAATAAATACATTGAACAATGTAGGGCTTAATGAGTCCCTTGTTTAACTCCCCTTGAGATGTTAAAAAAAACTGAGTGTTGATCTGTATGTTTGAAAGACGATGTTGTATTGAGATACTGTTCTTTCAATAATTTAAAAAAGTGTAACCCTACCCCCATTTTACATAATTTATGAATGATAGTATATAATTGTGTGCTTTTCTGATTCACAGCAATGATATGTATGTGCTTGGTTGTTTCTAGTAAATTTCTAAATAAATGATCATGTCTTATATTACACGAAGATAATTTAAGCAGATGACTATCCTGGAAACCCTTAGATCCTGCCACATTTTTGTGCCTGTTCCAAACCAAGACCTGAATTTCCACCGTCATATAATATATATGTGGTCTTTTTTGTGTTCAGTGAGTTAAGATGAGAGGACATTTGTTTATTTTGTTGATATTGATGGAAATGATGACGATCACTGTTTAAACTTTCTTTTCATAAAGGATTATGTGCCGTAGCAATTTCTGAGTCAGACAATGTGTCATATATTTTATACTATATTTACTATTGCTTCAAGTAGTTGAGACAATGGGCCTTATATTCAAGTCCAAGTGTTAAGTAGACCTCCTTGTACCTGATGTGTGTTTAATTTCTTTTTTTCAATAGACCTTGAATCAGAAGTTTAATATACTAAAATTTTAAAGGTATAATCAGAAGCCGTAAATGTAAAAGGACAGATCTGGACAATCCAATGGTCAATCACTGTCCACAGAACACTATACAAAGAAAACTAAATGTTGTGCAACAGGAACCCCACAAAACTGAGATTACGCTCACATAGTATTAAAAAAAACTAGAGGTTCACAAGAGTCTCAGGCTATTATGTTCACATATGGTAAAGACGATTTATTGAAGTATTGAATTTTTAGCAGATGCTTAATTTTGATCTTCCAGGACTTGACTTCAAGAGACCCAGGGTCATTTATTGGTACAATATTGATTCTTCATATCACAATGTTGCTTCATGCAAAATACAACTGCAATTTACATTCCTGGTTTGTAAGATTTTCAAAAATTATGAAATATTTAAACATTGAATCAAGGCAACTTTTGTATTCAGGTTACATTTGGCCTTTAATTGATTATTGCTGTGTTGTTTTGGGAAATTGTTCAAATGAGGGACTTCTTAAATTGCAAAAAAGAACAGCAAGATTGATATTAGATCAAAATCCTATAGCACCATCTGAACCTCTATTTAAACAACTGGGATGGATGAGTATTGAACAAAGAATCAAATATCATAAATATCTTCTTGTTTCAAAATGTCTAAAGAATGAAGCACCTATATATTTAAAAAATAAAATCCAGTACTTGACTGATAGAAATCCTTACTCTCTCCGAAATCTTGTAAGTGAAAAATTACAAATCCCAAAGGCAAAAACTGAACTTTTTAAGAAAACTTTTACATACTCTGGACAAAAGCTATGGAATGAACTTCCATTTTCGCTACGGCAAGCTTCTTCTCATAATGCAATTAAAACAAAAGTTAAAAGTCTCATTTTAAATGATGATGTACCTTAATTTACCATTAAATGTTTACTAAATCTTTTGTGTATACTTATTACAATGTATTGTGTAACTTTATATTGTGTACTTTACAATGTGTGTCTAAATACAATGTAACTTTTACATACTCTGGACCAAAGCTATGGAATAAACTTCCGTTTTCGATATGGCAAGCTTCCTCTCATATAGCATTTAAAATAAAAGTTAAAAGTCTCATTTTAAATGATGATGTACCTTAAATTACCATTAAATATTTACTAAATCTTTTTATGCATACTTATTACAATGTATTGCTTCTTGTGTGTAACTTTTGTAAAGTGTACTTTACAATGTATGTTGTAATATGTCAATGAGGGCCTCAGGGAAGATTAGTTATTAACTAACTGTGTAACCCTCTATAAATAAAGAATTTATTATTATTATTATCTCCTCTTAGTTGCACCAAATAATTGGTTTGAGAGTCTTCCAGAAAAATTCAGCAAAGTTGCAATTCAAATATTTGAAATCCTAATGTATTTTGTTACAGCACTATTGTTCTTCTAGTTCCAGATATTGATGGTTGCTAGGTACTTTTCCAAAAAATAATAGGTCTGAGAGTGGTCAGCCAAGATTGGCCTAATGGTTTTGGAGCAGATGTCGAAAGTATGACAGACAAGGTATGATAAGGGACATCTTCACTAACCACAGTTAACAATCTGTCTTCTTCTCTTCACACTTGACAGCATGATAGGTGCATCTTCTTGGTCACATGGTGACGAATATACTGGAAGCACACAGCCAATCGGAATGTATGTTACAAAAACAATTTGTTGGGAAATGTAAACATAAAATGGACCTGTGAAGTCATTGTCATGAGGGACTGCACAAAATCATTTTTGGGGACAGATTTAGTATTTTCAGTCAAATGTGTACATATTTTGACATGAGGAAATATGAATGTTTTATATTGATTGGCTGAAAATGATGTCATTATAAGGGAGGTAACTGACAAAATCCAGCAGATGGCAGAGTAAAAGTAGTAGGTTGCCAAGGGTGACAAGGAGGTGGATTGTGATTTGTCCTTAAGTTGAGATGGCAATAGATCACATGAGCATTCTGTCCAGGTAAGCTTAAAGCACCATTTGTACCAATTGGAATATCTGAAGCGATATTAAATATTGTGTAAACTTTGTCTGATTCAGATACTGTTATGGCACATAATTCTTTATGAAAAGAAAGTTTAAACTGTGATGGTCATCATTTCCACCAATATCAATAAAGTGAATAACTCACTGAACACAAATAGAACCATGGCAAAAACTTGGAAATCCAAGTATTGGCTTGAAACAGGCACACAAATGTGGCAGGGTTAAACCGGTTACTGGGATCCCAACCCTCCCCTCTTGACAACTGGATCTAAGGTTTTCCAGGATAGTCATCTGCTTAAATTATCTTCATGTAAGTCATGATTACGTTTTAAGAAATTTATTAGAAACAAGCAAGCACATACAAATCATTGTTGTAATTATATCAGAAAAGCACACAATTATATACTATCATTCATTAAAAAACAGTCATCTTGTAAATGATATAAATATAGATCAAATTCATGTGTAACAAAAATCTTGAATAAAGCTTCATGTCAAATAATATTTAGTTTAATCTATAGTTGTTTTTTAGATATAAAACTCTTAAGAGTGAGATATACACAGTCTCATTTTCACAATTTTCTATACATTTGTCTGTCGAAGACAAAATGTAACATAAGTATACTTACTTGTCATGAAAAAATATACATATCAATTAAAATGAAAAACAAAAAATACCAAACCATCGAAACAGTTCCAAAATCTAATAGAAAATTGCATAAAACACAGGAAAAAATCAATGCTATACATTAGTTAGATAACATAAGTTCTAAATATAGGGTTTTATCATTTTTATGTACCGGTATCTTTTATTTGTACATGTAACCTGATTGTTTTATATCTTTTATTTCTTAGGGTCTTCTAGGTGCCTGATATATAAAATTTGTTCACGTCACAACATACCGGTAGTTGAAATACTGCTTAAGTTTGCACTGATCACCAATCAATCAATACATGACCGCTCGCTTTCCTGACCTGGTACAGGCACTTCAATAAAAAGTGGCTGGGTTAAAACTATTTTTATGGGTACAAACATCGCCTTACTATTTGGTTCATTTTATTTAAAGCATTAAATCTCATATCATTAGAATCTCTAGACAAATATATATGATCACTGATTTGTTTTCCTAGAATGGATTTCTCAGAGCATTGTTGCATCGAAGGATGATATCCGATGAGAAGTCCATTTCAAGCAAAACATTTATCAACAATATGTTTGTCAAAGATTTGTCAATGGTGACAATGGTAGCCTGGGGCATGTACCACTGGATTGGGACAAGTGAAAACTATGGAAGAATTTTATTTGAATAACTAGAAAATTATTCTAAATTTGGCTTTCGGGCAAGTAGGTGAACAAAAATTACAGCAAAGACTGCAATGATAAAATGTTTGTATCAGGTTTGTTACTTGATAATCTGGATTGGTATTGTAGCATTGCCAATGTAATCATTCGCAAATGACTAATTCAAATAGTCTCACGAAATAATCGAAATTAAAAT
>MJUT01022361.1:153630-169291 GCA_002080005.1 Gigantidas platifrons
AAAAAAAAAATCAAACCTGCCTGCCGGCCCTTAAAAATTGTCCTATGTTAGGGGAAACCAACAATCAATTTTATTTGGCCTAAATACAAAAGGGATTTGCAAACAGAGTATCAATAAATACTAAAGGGATTTACAAACAGAGTATCAATAAAAACTAAAGGGATTTGCAAACAGAGTATCAATAAATACTAAAGGAATTTGCAGAGTATCAATAAATACTATAGGGATTTGCAAACAGAGTATCAATAAATACTAAAGGGATTTCCAAACAGAGTATCAATAAATACTAAAGGGGTTTGCAAACAAAGTATCAATAAATACTAAAGGGATTTGGAAACAGAGTATCAATAAATACTAAAGTGATTTGGAAACAGAGTATCAATAAATACTAAAGGGATTTGCAAACACAGAGTATCAATAAATACTAAAGGGGTTTGCAAACAAGGTATCAATAAATACTAAAGGGATTTGGAAACAGAGTATCAATAAATACTAAAGGGATTTGGAAACAGAGTATCAATAAATACTAAAGGGATTTGCAAACAGAACATCAATAAATACTAAAGGGATTTGCAGACAGAGTATCAATAAATACTAAAGGGATTTGCAGAGTATGATATGACTACACACAGTGAGCATCAGTAAATCAATTGCTTCAGATGAGCTTAATGAATGATTTGATTTTTGGTGTTTAATGCCACTTTCAACAATATTTCAGCTATATCGTGTCGACCAGTTTTAGTGGTGGAGGAAGCCGAAGTACCGGAGAGAACCACCGACCATGGGCAAGCAACTGGTAAACTTTATCACTTGCGGCTGCGAATCGAGTGCACCTTTTTTTGTAATTTACAAAGCCGGGTGCGAACCCACGCCGTATTGGTGATAGGCTTGTATGAGTTGCTAGATCCAACGACCTAACTCATTGAGCCACCCGGGCCCCTGAGCTTAATGAGTCTTGATACAAATATATCACTGATATTATAAATATCATGATGCAACATATTATTTTGTGTCACAAATGACCAGGGATGTTTGTTTGTTGTAATCACAATCCGATCCTTTCCTCATTCATGACTTATCACAGTGTTTGTAACAAGAGTAACACAACAGGTGGCACTAGTCGAACAGGAATGGCAGACTCTTCTAAAGTGCCCGAGTTCACCCCCTCCCCTTGTATTAGTGGGATTCGTGTTGCTTCATATTTTTGGTTCCATGTCGTGATGTCTGCTGCAATTTTTCTATGCAATATATAAAAATAATAATGAGCCTATGCACCCAACTATTCCTTATGTTAGTATGCTATATCTTGGTAACGAGATTCTTTTATAACATTTCCTTAATTTCCTCTTTGGAACCTTGATTTACTGGTCCCTCTCTCTGAGGGATCAACTTCGTCTGATAATATACATTGCTAGCTCTTCTAAGAAAATTTATTTTGATGATTTGGTTCGCTTATGGTGTTAACACCACTTTCAACAATATTTCACTTATATCGTGGTGGTCAGTTTTATTGATGGAGGAAACCGGAGAAAACCACCGTCCTGTCACAAGTCACTGACCAACTTTATCATATAATGCTGTATCGAGTACACCTCGCCATCAATGAGGTTCGAACTCACAACTTTTGTGGTGATAGGCACTGATTGAACAGGTAGTTGTAAATCCAACTACCATACAATCATGACAACAATGGCTCCAAAATTATTTTGATTCTGCTTATTACAATGATGTTTCCTTCCAAATTTTATAATACATTTACATTGCTGGTTTTTTATCACAGTCAAAAGGTCACCTTTTTCTTGTCCTGCATCAAAAAAATTAATATGAATTGAACCTCTTTTAAGAGGTAACCTGTCTTAAAAGACTTCTTTTTTATTTGTCTCAAATGTGACCTCTTAATACAGGTTTGACTATATTTCTTAAAATATTCTACATGTACAACTTGGAATTGTTAATTTGTGTAAATTTTAATCTCTGCATTGCAATGATGTTGAGCCACATATAGTGCTGTGTTGCCACTGTTATCTATATTATGTGATACTTACTACAGAACCTAAGTTTTTCTTGGCTTGAGCCACATGTAGTGCTGTGTTGCCACTGTTATCTTGAGCATTTACATCACATGCTGTAATAATTTGAACATGTAATACAAAAAAAAAGTATGCTAAGCATTTTAAAATTGATTTTTGACAGATGTTATTATGTTAAGAAATTTGAAATTAATTTGTTTAGGTCCTTTTGTTTCTTTCTCCCATATACTTGTATAATTATTTGGGTTTCCAATATTTCGAGAGTACCTGACAAAGGTAATTCTAGGAATATTGTTGTAAATGGCATTCAACACCATAACCCCTAACCCTTATCCAAATATACACTTATTAAATGTTATATGCAAGTTTATTTGTTCTTGTTACAGATGATAAAGAAAATCGTTAAATTATTTTTCTCGTTCCCTCTCCAAGTCAGTACCACTCTTATAACGAATTCGTATTATAAATTTTGTTATATTGATACATATGAAATACTGTTGAAACGAACAAAATATTATGATTCCCTAAACTTCATTATAACCGAGTTTTACTGTAGTACAATAATCATTATATGATGGTATGTAGTCTGAGGTCACACAGTCATTTCAATCAGTGCATTAAAAATCAACAAAAGTTTGATTATTTCTTGCAATAGATGTAATATATGAACGTTAGAATACCGAAGGGCCAATCAAACTAGAGGCTCAGTGGTCTGAGTCTGTGTCGTTCACCTTTCATTTTGCTTTGAGGAAACTTAATACACAACCTTCCATACATGTAGATGCTTCCTACCAAATTTCGGTTCATTTGGCTAGGAAGTTTCAGAGGAGAAGATTTTTTAGATATCGACCAATCAGAAACAAGAATTGCCTATGGTGGCCATGTTTGTTAACCGATCGGGACGAAATGAGCGATCTTCATAGAGGACAATCCATAGATTCTTCCTGCCATGTTTCGGTTAATTTGGCCAAGCGGTTTCAGAGGAGGAGATTTAAAAAAATTGGCCAATCAGAAACAAGAATTGCCTGTGGAGGTCCATGTTTGGTAATGGATCATAACAAAATGTGCACTCTTTAGAGAGGACCTTCTATAGATGCTTCCTACTAAGTTTCAGTTCATTTGGCTGATGGATTTCAGAGGAGAAGATTAACAGACACCAAGTGATACCAAAAGCCCAGATTGCCTTTGGCAAGATGAGCTTAAAAGAATATTAAAATGCGAATACCTACATGTAATTTATAGTATAAACATGTTACACTATATCAGTATTAATTAACTTCTAAGGGAGATAATGGCAAGAGTTATCTTTTTTTTTTAAGCTTAATGCAAGAGTTATCTCCCTTTTAACAGATTACTACAATGGAGAAGATTTTTTTTTTTAGAAATGAACCAATCAGAAACAAGAATTGCCTGTGGTAGCTATGTTTGTAAACGGATCGGGATGAAATAAGCCATCTTTATAGAGGACCTTACATAGATGCTTCCTACCAAGTTTCGGTTCATTTGGCCAAGTGGTTTCGGAGGAGAAGATTTTAAATAATCGTCCAATCAGAAACAAGAATTGCCTGTGGCGGCCATTATCGGGATGAAATGAGAAATCTTTATAGAGGACCTTCCATTGATTCTTCCTACCAAGTTTTGATTCATTTGGCCAAGCAGTTTCGGAGAAGATTTCTTTAAATCGGCCAATCAGAAACAAGAATGGCCTGTGGCGGCCATGTTTGTTACCGGATCAGGACGAAATGAGCAATCTTTAGAGAGGACCTTCCATAGATGCTTCCTACCAAGTTGCGATTCATTTGGCCAAGCGCTTTCGGAGAAGATTTAAAAAAATCAGCCAATCAGAAACAAGAATTGCCTGTGGCGGCCATGTTTGTTAATGGATGGGGACAAAATGGACCATCTTTATAGAGGACCTTCCATACATGCTACCTACCAAATTTCAGTTCATTTGGGAAAGCGGGTTCAGAGGAGAAGATTTTTTAGAAATCAACCAATCAAAAACAAGAATGGCCTGTGACGGCCATGTTTGTGAATGGATCGGAACTAAATGAGCAAACGATATAGAGGACCTTCCAAGGATGCTTCCTACCAAGTTTTGACTCATTTGGCCAGGCAGTTTCAGAGAAGATTTGTTTTAGAAATCAACCAATCAGAAACAAGAATGGCCTGTGGCGGTCATGTTTGTTAATGGGTTGGGACGAAATGTGCAATCTTTATAGATGACCTTCAATAGATGCTTCCTATTAAGTTTTGGTTCATTTGGCCAAGCAGTTTCAGAGGAGAAGATTTTTAAATATCAGCCAATCAGAAACAAGAATTGCCTGTGGCAGCCATGTTTGTTAATGGATCGGGACAAAATGAGCAATCTTTATAAAGGACCTTCCATAGATGCTTCCTACCAAGTTTTAGTTCATTTGGCTGAGGGGTTGCAGAGGAGAAGATTAAAATGTGAAAAGTTAACGGACGATGGACGCTAAGTGATGGCAAAAGCTCACATTGCCTGTGGCAAGGTGAGCTAAAAAGGACAATCCAGAGAAACTGGCAACATAGGGTACACAAGAAAAAGACAAACAAAATCACAACACAATATGTGTTGGACACCACTATCAGCAAACAAACACAAATAACGTAAATAAGACATGAGTCCACCTACAAACAACTGGAGGTTATTATGAACCAAACATCTTATTTATGCAGAAATCATAACGGACATCACAACACGTAAAGACACATAATAGGACAACACAAAAATACAAAAAAGATGAGCAAGACAGACCCCATCAAAAATCTGGGGGTGAACTAAGGTGTTCTAGAAGGATAAGCAGTTCCTGCTTCCTATAAGACACCCGTCGTGTTACTCATATAACAGTCCGGTGCTCGCGAAGTGTAATATAAAATTAGTTATTACAGATGTCCTACCCATTGTAATAAGAAGATCCACTGTGTTCTTCTTTCCCATGGTTACAGCCAAAATAAGTGGAGTTCTCTTCATATTGTCTCTAACATTGATATCAGCCTTGCCCTTCTGAATATACAAATGTATACATAAGTAGACAATTATAAATACTAGATCTACATTACAGTCAAACCTGTATTAAGAGGTCACCTTTGGGAGAAAGAAAAAGTGGTCTTTTAAGACAGGTGACCTCTTAAAAGAGATTCAATTCATCTGAAATTTTTGATGACAGGACAAGAAAAGGATGACCTTTTAATACAGGTGACTGCTCAACAGAGGTGACCACATAGACAGGTTTGACTGTACTATTATTATGATTTATCTAGGTGAGTATTATATAAAAACTAGAGGCTCAGTGAGCTGAGCCTGTCACTCACCTTTCATTCTGCTTTGAGGAAACTTAATACAGAACCTTCCATACATGTATATGCTTCCTACCAAGTTTCGGTTCATATGACTAAGCAGTTTCAATGGAAAAGGTTTTTTAGAAATCGACCAATCAGAAACAAGAATTGCATGTGGTGGCCATGTTTGCTAACCGATGGGGATGAAATGAGCAATCTTCATAGGGAACATTCCATATATGCTTCCTACCAAGTTTCGGTGGTAGCCATGTTTGTTAACCGATCGGGACGAAATGGGCAATCTTCATTGCGGACATTCCAGAGATGATTCCTACCAAGTTTCGGTGGTAGCCATGTTTGCTAATCGATCGGGAGGAAATGAGCAATATTCATAGAGGACATTCCATAGATGCTTCCTACCAAGTTTCGGTTCATTTGACCAAGCGGTTTCAGAGGAGAAGATTTTTAACTAGAGGTTCAGGCAAGCCTGAATCGCTCACCGGATATAAATAAGTCCTCTCAAGAATGTCTGCATGCCGAATACATCTAAGTTACTATTCAAATCCCATAGGGTTCTATGTTAAAACTATGTCTGCTCTTGGCAGCCATCTTGGATGAAGGTTGTGGTCACCGGACACAATTTTGAAAGTATATACTACCCAAGGAACATCCATGCCATGTTTGCTTTAAATTGGCTGACTGGTTTCAGAGGAGAAGACTTTTAAACAATTTTCCCATTGGGTCCTATGTTAAAACTATGTCCGCTGACTGCAGCCATTTTGGACCGAGATTGGAGCTTGGGGTCACTGAACACAATTTTGGAAGTTGACCACCTAAGGACCATCGATGACATGTTTGCTATATTGGTTTACTGGTTTCAGAGGAGAAGATTTTAAAACATTTTTTCCCATAGGGTCCTATGTTAAAACTATGTCCGCTGATGGCGGCCATCTTGGATGGAGGTCTGGGTCACTGGATATAATTTTGAAAGTTGACCATTTAAGGACCATTCATGCCATGTTTGCTTTAAATTGGCTTACTGGTTTCAGAGGAAAAACATTTTAAACATTTTTCCCATAGGGTCCTATGTAAAAACAATGTTCGCTGACGGCGGCCATCTTGGATGGAGGTCGGGGTCACATGACATTATTTTGAAAGTTGACCACCTAAGAACCATTCATGCCATGTTTGCTTTTAATTGACTTACTAGTTTCAGAGGAAAACAATTTTAAACATTTTTCCCATAGTGTCCTATGTTAAAACTATGTTCGCTGATGGCAGCCATCTTGGATTGAGGTCGGGGTCACTGCACGTAATTTTGAAAGTTGACCACCTAAGGACCAATCATGCCATGTTTGTTTTAAATTGACTTATTGGTTTCAGAGTTAAAGACTTTTAAACATTTTTTCCATAGGGTCCTATGTTAAAACTAAGTCGAGTCATGGCGGCCATCTTGAATCTCCGATCGGCAAACGATTCACAAGTTTAGTACATGACCACCCAATGATCATTCCTGCAAAGTCACAATTCAATTGGTTTAGTGGTTTCTGACAAGAAGATTTTCAAGGTTTCAACCAATCAGAACACGTTATTGGCCCTGGCGGCCATGTTGAATTTCCAATCTACACAAAAAACATAAATCTGGTAGAGGACCAACCAATGAACATTTATGGAAAGTTTGGTTGAAATCTGTTCAGCGGTTTCAGAGAAGAAGAGTTAAATGTGAAAAGCTAACGGACGGACGCCAGACGACGGACGCTTACCCATGATAAAAGCTCACATGGCCTATGGCCAGGTGAGCTAAAAATCAGTCAATCAGAAACAAGAATTTCCTGTGGAGGCCATGTTTGTTAAATGTGCAATCTTTTGAGAGGACCTTCTATTGGTACTTCGTACCAAGATTCAGTTAATTTGGCTGAGGGGTTTCAGAGGAGAAGATTAAAATGAGAAAAGTTAACGGACGACAGATGCCGGACGACAGACGCCGGACGACGGATGCCAAGTGATGGCAAAAGCTCACGTTGCCTTTGGTAAGGTGAGCTAAAAATCAAAGAGCTTATTGCTCTAATCCTGCAGTTGTTGTATTTAAACAGCTAATTAAATATGTAAAAGTAAGTCAGTAATTGTTGTATAATGCCAACTGAGCAATTTTTCAGTTATTATATATCACAAGTAGAATGAGTTACTTTTCAATGAGATGATGATAATGTCCACTTTTGAATAGACCAACAAGCTTAGTTGGATTTGTATAATGCCAGCTCAATGAAACAATAGTTCGTGAATAGACACATGTGTCACTCCACTCGGACACATTATCCTGATTCTGAGCCAAACCAGTATTGACTCTTATTCCTTAATACTGTAGCGGAGGAGCAGTAAATAACAATTTAACAGTCTTTGGTTTGACCCGACTGGGGGCTGGAACCCATGATATAACACACTTGAGGCAAGCATGCTAACTATTACATCATCGAAGTTGTGAGTTTAAATCCCGCTCAGGTGAGGTGTAAATCTATACTACAAGATGTGATAAAGTTTATCAGTGACTCGTGACAGGTCAGTGGTTTTCTCTGGGTACTCTGGTTTCCTCCACCAATAAAACTGACTGCATGATATAATTGAAATATTGTTGAAAGTGACATTAAATACCAGAACCCTAAATACCATAACCCTAACCCTTACCATCAGAAGTATATTGGCAATCTCTACTCTGTCATTGGCAGCTGATATGTGTATTGCTGTACTTCCATCCTTCATTTTAGAGTTCACACAGCTTTTATCTTGAACCACGATGAGCTCTACAGAACTGTAACAGAAATATAATAAAAGTTCAGCATGTCAAAATGGAAAATATTATTGTTTCTGTTGACTGCTGTCGTCATGTAGTGGCATGATTATTAACTCCAATGGTACTACTAAGCTCTGTAATAATGGTCGCTGTGCTGTCCATACTTTCATCAGCTACAAAATAATTGACAATTGCAGACACTGATGACATTGAATGTAAAATGCTATCTCTATTCATTTTGGAGTTGTCGTGGCTGTGATCATATGGAAGTTGGATGGTAACATTATTTTTTTATTGGGGGGGGGTCCTGCTTAGGAGAGATGTACTTGATACAACATTATGTGATGAAGTTTATCAGTGACTTGCGGAAAGTGGTTGGTTCTCTCTGGGTTCTCCGGTTTCCTCCACCAATAAAACTGACCGCCATGACATTACTGAAATATTGTTGAAAGTGGAGTTAAACACCATAACCCTAACCAAACCAAACACTGATGAAATTGAATGTAAAATGCCATCTCTACGCCGTCCATTTTGACCTTAAAAAATGCTACATACGGTGGTGGCTGTATTGTGCATGATAGAGTATTTCATTTTCACACTCCTTCAACTTTCAATTTGTAGATGCCATTTTCTAAAATATGTATACACTCCATCCAATTAGACAAATTTGGTTTAATTTGATTCAGTTTCAGAGGAGAAGATTTAAACGTGATATTTAAAATTAATATATGTCCAATTTTCATAATCGGTATAAATTGGCTGAACGAATAATTTCACAGAAAAACCTGGAATATCTGTTATACTACTCGTCATTTACCTGCAGCTAAAATTTGAGTTTGCTTTGACTTGTAATATAGCAGGAATAACCAATAAAATAAACATCAAATTTTGGTAATAGCAGTCTGACATAATTGTAATATAACATGGGTATTTCAGGATTAACCTAAGATGTAAAGTATATATGTTTATTACCAACTAAAACTACACACACCATGAAGTTCAAGATTATCTGTTTCATATTAGAGAATAATGTGATACTCTGGGAAAGCTACACCCTTAAAGCTTAACAGGGAATCATAAAATAATATTATAACCTAGACTAACTGTAGACAGAGGTATTCCGTTACCTTCTGTCAGCATTAACCATGTTCCAATTAGTTAAGATACTCTGGGAAAGCTACACCCTTAAAGCTTTATCATAACACAATACTATAACCTAGACTAACTGTAGACAGAGGTATTCTGTTAACTTCTAACTGTCAGTATTAACTATGTTCCAATTAGTTAAGATACTCTGGGAACGTTACATCCTTAAAGCTTAACAGGAAATCATAACACAATATTATAACCTAGACTAACTGTAGACAGAGGTATTCTGTTAACTTCTAACTGTCAGTATTAACTATGTTCCAATTACTTAAGATACTCTGGGAAAGTTACACCCTTAAAGCTTAACAGGAAATCATAACACAATACTATAACCTAGACTAACTGTAGACAGAGGTATTCTGTTAACTTCTAATTGTCAGCATTAACCATGTTCCAAAAAAAACTTTAAAAAAAATACAGTTCAACTATGTCACAATCAAGGAGACGTTGGAATTCAGGACCTAGCACCCCTTCTTCAAAGAAAAAGAAACATTATTGCAAACTCTTGGAGAACTGGACAAAATTATACGATTGGGTGCAGCCTACTTCTTTAGGGAATGATATGGCATTATGCAAACTTTGTTCTACAAATTTTAGTGTCAGCCATGGTGGTGTATATGATATTAAAGGACATGCTGATGGAGATTCACACAAAAAAGCAGTTGCTTCAACAAGGAAATCAATCAATCTTAAAAATGCAGACCCAGAGAGAATTTTTTCTATGTTAAAAAAAAATTCAGACAGATATCTGAGATCTGAGTTGAACAATCACACACTTTGTTCTTTATTATGTGCAAAGCAAAATCAAAACTTGTTGTGTTATGAGTACGAACCAAGTGACTCTGTTCTAAGATCAGCAAAACAAGCTGTATTGTCCTACCAAAGTGGTTTGAAGTAATGTTGCTCAGCAACAACGATAAAAGTTGTACAGTAAATTTTGTTTGCTTTAAAAATCTAAAAATTTTAGTGTGAAAAAGTTGGTCACGCAAAATCTCCCACATTAAATAGTTGGAATGTGGGAGATCTCCAACATACACAATCTCTGAGGTTAACAGGTATGGCATTAACCATGTTCCAATTAGTTAAGTGATAAACTAATTATAAAAGGATCACTCAAGGACCATTCCAAACCAAGTTTGATAAGAAATACAAAGGAGAAACAAGTATCGTTCTAATCATTCTATCATTTCCATGCTTATACTGTTTCTGTTTCTTACTGTTCTCTCTACATTAATCAGGTACCAGAAAAGATTTTAGTAAGTCCATGACTAAATTACATTGAAGTTTATTTGACCTCTTTATAAGTATTCAAAATCACACGATTTGAGGTTAGTAACATTTTTTATCCTGCTATTGTGTGATTTTGAGTACTAATAAGGGGGGGGGGGGTCAATGAAACTTCAGGGTTTTTCCAGGACTTTTTTCAGTTTTCAAGGATAAGTTTTATTGTTCGTTATCTGCCGCTTGAACAAGTATTTTGTTATTATCATGAATTTCTTCACGTGTGATTGAATATTGATCGCCATCATTGGAACTAATTTATGTAACATTGACCTGTACTACTTCTACAAACACATTGCAGATTCAGATTCAAGTTATCAATTCGACCCTATGCCTTTCGTCCCTTTTTTTTTGGCCTATTGTAGATGCTTTTATTATTATTGGGATGAATAAAGCAAGGGACAATTGATTATTGGACCAAGGGAAGTAACTCAAAATTGACAAATTGCATCAAAACTTCCAGTGGTTAAAAAATTACGCTTTCAATACAGATTTCCAGGGTAAATCCCGGATTTTGACAATTTTTTTTAATTTCCAAGGACATTTCCCGACCGGGAACATGTATAACGAAATTCCAGAGTATTTCCCATTTTCCAGGATGCGTGGGAACCATGAGAGTGACAAAAAGAAATGGTAACAGTATAAGTGCTGACGTCACAGACGATGCCACTGAAAACGATTATAACGATGCTTTTTTCAGCTTTTTTCAGACAATTTGCCATTTGTTTTAGATTTTTTGATATTGCAGGATAAACACAATATATTATATTGTCGTTAAATATAAAATGAATTTACACTCGCAGAGAAACAGGCTAGTAAAGCTTGCAAAAGATTCGCTTTTCTACCTGTTTCTAAAGCTTGTACAAATAAATTATATATTTTCCGACTATATGAACGTATTGCATATATGTCAGTACAGTCAAATATAATACAAGTAAATCTTTTCCATATTCTGTGGTCTTATAAATAGGATGGAAGACTTTACCTTTTGTTATCCTTTAATACTGCCCAATGTAGTACGTTAAACCCTCTACTGTTTTCTATGGTAAACTTGGCTTTTTTAGAATTCAGGATATTTTTTATTATACTTGCTGATATGTCCTTATCTGATAGTGATATAGCATCATGCATGGCAGTATCATTGTCATTATCCTAAAACATAAAAAGCATGTTAATCTGTAATGATTCTGGAATAAAAGGTAAATCTGTAATGATTCTAGAATAACATGTAAATCAGTAATGATTCTAGAATAATATGTAAATCTGTAATGATTCTAGAATAACATGTAAATCTGTAATGATTCTGGAATAACATATAAATCTGTAATGATTCTGGAATAACATGTAAATCTGTAATGATTCTGGAATAACATGTAAATCTGTAATAATTCTAGAGTAACATGTAAATCTGCAATGATTCTAGAATAATATGTAAATCTACAATGATTGTAGAATAACATGTAAATCTGTAATGAATCTGGAATAACATGTAAATCTGTCATGATTCTGGAATAACATGTAAATCTGCAATGATTCTAGAATAACATGTAAATCTGTCATGATTCTGGAATAACATGTAATTCTGCAATGATTCTAGAATAACATGTAAATCTGTAATGATTCTGGAATAACATGTTAATCTGTAATGATTCTGGAATAACATGTAAATCTGTAATGATTCTGGAATAAAATGTAAATCTGTAATGATTCTGGAATAACATGTAAATCTGCTTTTATTCTGGAATAACATGTAAATCTTCAATGCTAACATACTTTTGAATTACCTATACATAATCTCATTGTACATTGAATAGTAAATTTAACAACATAGTGATATTATATGAAGTAAAGTAAAACAATGTGAAGAAAGAACCACAGAGGTAGTGTAATGGTTAGCATACTTGTGAAGAAAGAACCACAGAGGTAGTGTAATGGTTAGCATACTTGTGAAGAAAGAACCACAGAGGTAGTGTAATGGTTACCATACTTGTGAAGAAAGAACCACAGAGGTAGTGTAATGGTTAGCATACTTGTGAAGAAAGAACCACAGAGGTAGTGTAATGATTAGCATACTTGTGAAGAAAGAACCACAGAGGTGATGTAATGGTTAGCATACTTGTGAAGAAAGAACCACAGAGGTGGTGTAATGGTTAGCATACTTGTGAAGAAAGAACCACATAGGTGGTGTAATGGTTAGCATACTTGTGAAGAAAGAACCACAGAGGTAGTGTAATGGTTACCATACTTGTGAAGAAAGAACCACAGAGGTAGTGTAATGGTTAGTATACTTGTGAAGAAAGAACCACAGAGGTGGTGTAATGGTTACCATACTTGTGAAGAAAGAACCACAGAGGTAGTGCAATGGTTACCATACTTGTGAAGAAAGAACCACAGAGGTAGTGTAATGGTTACCATACTTGCCTCAAGTGCAGTAGATAGTGGGGTTCGTGCCAAACCAAAGACTATAAAAATAGTATTTGGTGCTGCTGCTTATCTGCTAAGCACACAACTTTTAGGAGTAAGAACTGCATTGGTGGTGTAATGGTTAGCGTTCTCGCTTCAAGTGTCATAGATTGTTGATTCAAGCGTCAAACCAAAGACTATAAAATTAGTATAGTGTGGTAGATTGTCGATTCATGCCACTACCGGGTCAAACTAAAGACTATAAAATTAGTATAATGTGGTAGATTGTCAATTCAAGCCCCTATCGGGTCAAACCAAAGACTATAAAATTGGTATTTGCTGGTTATCACTCACTCTTTGAATTAATTTGTTCTCACCATAATATAACTGACAAATTTCTCATTTGGTGCTAAACAACAAGCACTCGCCCACTCATTCTCTTTTACAACATCTGTTAAGTGTAAATTAGTACCTTCAAGTTAGGGTCACATCCTTTTTCTATCAACACTTTAAATTAGTACCTTCAAGTTAGGGTCACATCCTTTTTCTATCAACACTTTAAATTAGTACCTTCAAGTTAGGGTCACATCCTTTTTCTATCAACACTTTACAGCACTCAGGTTGATTTTTGTGGACAGAGATATGTAAAGCTGACTGATTCTTGGCATTCACAGCATTGACATCAGCTCCATGGTTCAACAGTAGCTGGATTGATTTACATTCTTTACTGAAACAAACATCACACAATGACTGCTTTTTGTAGATAACCATTGAAATTTCAGTTTACTGTATTTTGCAGACCTGATTTTAAGAGGACAACAAAAAAGCAGAAATCGGCAAAATTGGAAGTATTGAATATACTATAAAAAAGGAATCGTAACGGTAAAACGGTAAAATCCGGAATAAAAAAAGCGGAAGAAAATCACGTCTGATTTTGTCATGTAAAGTATACATTAATGTAATATGCATCCCATAATTTGTAAGTTCAATCCAGACATGCCAAGCGATCAGCATTTGCAACAGATTTCCTGCTGACCTGCTCATCGCACATAAAATCCGGAAATGTACAGCTGAAGAAAAATGAATTTGATGATAGTTATTCAATAAATTACGAGGAATGATTATTTATCCTGCCATTGTATTGTGTAAGTTGTTTGACATCATCATCAGCAGTATTCAACAGTATTGCTTCTGTGAGGAAGAGGGGAATCAAAAGACAACTAATTAATACTCTGTCGTTCTACTGCCCTTCCTTCCCTAAGTCACACACTTTCAGTGCTCCCCTTTACTGACCTACAATTCCTTCTGTTGAGGTTGGCATCTCTGCAATCACTATTTGTAATACAGGTAAATAAGATTTTTGTATTCTTATTCTGATAAAAAAGAGAGTATTATACAGATAAGTACTATGTTTTTTTATGAAACATTTTGATCCAAATTAGACAGAACTTAACCTTACGTTGACTCAATATTTCTACATAAAGACAAAAAAAAAGCTTCAACCTGAAAAGACCATGCTATGAATAACATGTAAAAGTCAAACAAATTTACCTGCCATGACACAGGCCAAGGACATACAAACTTACCCAAAAGCAGCATAATGAAGTGCTGTGTCACCTTCAGTGTCTTTTACATTCAGGTCAGCTTTATTTTTAAGTAGGAATTCTACAATGTTATGGTGACCTTCATAACAGGCTAACTGTAGAGCAGTCTTTCCTTCCATCTTTTCATTTACCTATACAACATAATACAGTATATATTAAAACTTGTTATTACATAATGATTTTATTTAAATAATTTTATTGGCTATCCTGCTGTCACCTGACATTCCGTAAAATTTGATATTGTTTGATTAAAACTCGTATCGACTCGCTTTCACTTTCCATTGCATTACGTATGATGTCATAATGAAGTGATTAATTTCATCCTGACTTGGTTTCACTTTCACTTTTCATTTTAATGTAATAAAACAAGTACATCTTTTGTATCGGTCAATATGAGTTTTTATGGACCTTAGAAATCAATATTCACCTCAGCCTAAAGGCTTCGGTAAATATGGATTTTAAAGTCCATAAAAACTTGTATTGACCTCAACAAAAGACTATAATTGTATATTATTACATAATGATTTAATTTGAAAATATTCATTGGATGAAAAGCTGTCACATGACATTCTGTAAATTCTGATAATGTTTGATTAAAAACCATATCGACTCGCTTTCACTTTCACTTTGATTTGTTATGTAATAAAACAATTACAGTCTTTTGTATATTATCTAAAGTTTTTATCATTGTGTTTGTACTGTGTTTCTATGTGTTGCCTATGACTAAGGTTCTTACATAATATCTAGAGTCAGAGCTCCAGATATAAAGGGGGGCTGTCATGGTTGTATGGTAGTTAGATTTACAACTACCTATGCAATCAGTGCTTATCACCACTAAAGTTGTGAGCTAACATCCTATTCAGAGCTGCAGATAAAAAGCCAGGAGTATTTACTCTTTATTTTTGAAAGTGAAGAGTACAGCTTGTTTTCTGTTAATTTTTTGTGTACACCTGTCTGTAGAGGAGTTGTATACATGTTAATTTTTTGTGTACACCTGTCTGTAGAGGAGTTGTATAGATGTTATTTTTTTGTGTACACCTGTCTGTAGAAGAGTTGTATACATGTTATTTCTTTACATTTTTTCAGGAGTGTTTAATTTGTAA
>MJUT01022361.1:174775-191266 GCA_002080005.1 Gigantidas platifrons
CCCCCCCCCCACCCCCTCCTCAGTTATAACTTACCTGAGACATTTTATCACCCAAGCCACCATACACTTTGTTATCCTGTAGGTGTATGTTTTCCCCCCAACCCCCTCCTCAGCTCCTCCCCTCAGTTAATAATCTTACCTGAGACATTTCATCATCCCAGCCACCATACACTTGGTTATCCTGTAGTTGTCTGAATCCTTTCAGAGGAAGATTTATTTCAACTTTGTCTGCAATCTTAAGGAATACCTTACCAGGACTCACTACATCTGAAATATTTATTGTCACCTTTATGTCAATCTGATTAAAATCACATCTCTCATTGTCAGCTTAAGAGTGGTCGTCATGGTCGTGATCATATGGAAGTTTGATTAATAACTACCCATTTGCATTCAGTACCTATCACCACGGAAGTTGTGAGTTTGAACCCGGTTTATGGTGAGGTGTACTCGATGTAGCATTATGTGAGAAAGTTTGTTAGTGACTTTTGGCAGGTTGATGGTTTTTCTCCAGGCACTCTGGTTTCTTCCACCAATAAAACTGACCACCACGATATAACTGAAATATTATTGAAAATGTGTTAAACATCATAAACCACACCAAACCATTGTCAGCTTTGTGTCAATCTGATTAAAATCACATCTCTGAGTGACCCTATGTCATGAATATTTAATGATATGATAAATACATCTCATGACCTTTTTTGACTAATGGGATTGCTCCTAGCACTCCTAGCATACAAAGCAGTTTTATATTTGAATCGGAACAATTTTTTAATCTATATAATATATAGAATTAGTATAAATAAACTTAACTTACCAACCAATGGAAGATGATCTGCATAATAATTGCCTCCTGATGCTGTTTCTTCCATTCTAGTGTATATAACATCTACACAACCTTCCCCTCCAACACGGTAATTCTTCTTCATATTGTCAGCTTTCCATAAAATCTGAACTGCTCCACGATACGAGTCTTTTCCCCATGTTACCAGTTTCTGAACATAGCCAACACCACCTTCACCACCTAAAACAATAACATTTTCTTGGTTTACATAGTAGCAATTTACAGTAAAAGTATTAATATTTGCGGTGTTTGTATTTTTGCCATTTTTTTCTAGGTCAGTAAAAAATCATGAAAAGCAATACCTGTGAAAATCTCTCCACAAATATGAAACTAAACGAGATTAAAAAACTAAAAAACAAATAAGTGTAACTTAAGTCATATAAGTATTGATCGTATGATCGTACAGATCCAGAAATGTTTTTTTTATGTATATGAACCTATACAAGATTAGGAAACCAGAAGAAAAAAAACCAATCAAGTTTATTGTCCCTATTTTAAAAATTCTATATTATTGATTGATTAAATTGATTGATTGGTGTTTAACACCAACTTTAGCAGTATTTCAGCCATATTGTGGCTTATGGTATAAGCAATGAAATAAATATATCATTATTTAGCGGTAACTACCTTCAAATATTACACCTATAACAGAATAATATATGTGGATGTAAATGAACTTGAGATCTGCATTATAAAGAAGGCATGTGGATGTAAATGAACATGAGATCTGGATTACAAAGAAGGCATGTGGATGTAAATAAATATGAGATCTGGATTATAAAGAAGGCATGTGGATGTAAATGAACATAAGATCTGCATTATAAAGAAGGCATGTGGATGTAAATGAACATGAGATCTGCATTATAAAGAAGGCATGTGGATGTAAATGAACATGAGATCTGGATTATAAAGAAGGCATGTGGATGTAAATGAACATGAGATCTGGATTATACAGAAGGCATGTGGATGTAAATGAACATAAGATCTGGATTATAAAGAAGGCATGTGGATGTAAATAAACATGAGATCTGGATTATAAAGAAGGCATGTGGATGTAAATGAATATGAGATCTGGATTAAAAAGAAGGCATGTGGATGTAAATAAACATGAGATCTGGATTAAAAAGAAGGCATGTGGATGTAAATGAACATTATATCTGTATTAAAAAGAAGACATGTGGAAGTAAATTTATATGAACATGAGATTTGTTATTAACATGAATTGATGTGGATGTAAACAACATCAGATGTGTTATTTTAAGGGATGTGGATGTAAATGAACATGAGATCTGGATTATAAAGAAGGGATGTGGATGTAAATGAACCAGTGTTCATTCCAGGCCGCGCCCTTGCGCCATGGGCGCTATTTTTTTTATGTCAGGACACATCAAAAACTTGACAAGTGTGCCTGTCGGGCACGCTGAAAATCCGCCGACCAGAATGTTTATAAAACGTAAATCGAGCGTGGCCGGATTTTAATCAGAGCCATTTCCGTTATCGGTGATAAACATGGCGAGATACAAAAGCAAAAGTAATTGCTTAACTTCTTTTAAAAACGGCACAAACACGATGGCGAAGCCGGTGTTAATGAAGCTGATAGTGGGACACTCAATGAAAATCCACTGCCGGACGATTTGGAAGTCGGGAATCGGGAGGAACCAACCCAAACTGAAATGAAAAGTAGAAAATTTCAGGACAGGACGAGAGACTTTCCATGGCTTATTTACGACTCTAATAAAAATGTAATGAAATGTAATGTCTGCATAAAAGCGAAAAAGCAGAATGTTCTTACTGAAGGAACAAACAATTTCAGGACAAGTACTTTAACTAGGCGTTCCCAAAGTGATGATCATCAGCTGTCGGTCACACACAAGGCCACTGATTTAATTGAAGTTGTTTCAAAGGCTGATAATGAGTCTGCAATTATTGTTCTTCATCTTAAGCTGGACTGCTAGAAATGACCCACCATTTTTTCAAAATGACCCCCTGATTTTAAGCCAAAGGGGCCCATGACCCCTTCATGTCAAATTCTGGAATGAACACTGATGAACATGAGATTTGTTACTGACAAGAAAGAATGTGGATGTAATAATAACTAATACAAAATGTACAGTTGAACATGTTTGTGTCGAACACTCTTTATTCGAATACTACGGATGTCTCGAAATTGCCGGCCGGTCCCGATCTATTTTCCTATTACTCTATATTATTTCAACACTGTTAATTTGAACATTCTTGAGTCGAATACATTGGTTGTGTTGAACACTTTTTATAGCCCCAAAATCGGAAAATTATGTCAATTTACTCTTTTTTAGTCGAACCTCGAGTCTTCATGTCTTTTCCTTCACTTCCGTAAATCGAATTTCTTTTGTTATGCAAAGTTATGACAGATTTGTTTGTGAATTACACAGCTGATCGATAACGGCATGTCAAAGGCTTAGTCAAGGTTTGTTGATCCGCAAAAAAGGTAAAAATAGTCATCATGAATGGGGTACAGCAAAGTGTGAAAATTAAAACGAAATAAAAATTGAAATGCACGTTTTTTTGGTCAGAATTTCATTTTACAGTTGAAAACAGATGCGGCTAAAATTTAGAAAAAAATATTTGACTGAATTATTACACAACATGTACGATGTTCACTTAGAAATACGAAAAATGAATGGTTTGTGTTTTACTCACACAAAACAATTTTTAGAAAGATTTTTAAAATGGAAACATCTTCGATCATCAAAATGTTTGTATTCCTTTTAAATTTTTTAATTTTACCTGAAAATTAATTATCACGTTAATTAAATTCATAGCTTTAGCACATTAATTTTTAATTAGAATTAATCACAGGAAAATGACATTGAGCACGACAGCTTTGGACACTCAATTTTTAGAACAATGCTAGCGTGGACTAATAACAAAATCAAAAGGTTATTAATTAGCCTAATTAATGAGGTATGGGTGAACACTAATCACAATTATGATTAATAAAATGTTGAAAATAATTTATTCCTTTTTTATTTTTATCCATATTTAATCCGGAAATGATCCCGTGCAAAATTAATTACATTATAAATTTTTATACCTGAAACAAGTTATACATACACAGATGTAACGAATAAGTAGAACACGTTAAACCGTAAGTCAACTTCACAGGTAAACATCGAGTAAACCGGAAGTAAAAACTGCATATGGATGTGTCGAAGCACCAGATAAGTCGAAGTTTTCTTTGAGTCCCCTGAACTTCGACACAACCGAGTTTCACTGTATATGTGCATGATGCATTTAGACTTGATTAACCATCATCAGATATGCCCAAAGTCAAAAGATTGGAAAGCTACATAATTTAAGTCTTTAGGAACTAGAATATAAAATCTTATTTCACAGAATATGTCAAACAAATAGTATTACTTCCCTTGTTACTATAAATAGTCTTACCATCATCATTTTTCCATTTCCAGTGGGGTCCCCTCATAACCTCTGCCTTAGGGAAGATTCCTTTAGCAGTTTTCCTACTGTTCTTACTGGCAGACCTTGGTGGAACATTGACCCTATAGAATAAAACATGTTTATATCATATTTAATATTGGACCTGTTATGTGTAAAATTTTAGCCAATCAGCAGACCTTGGTGGAACATTGACCCTATAGAATAAAACATTTTTATATCAAATTTAATATTGGACCTGTTATGTGTCGAATTTTAGCCAATCAGCAGACCTTGGTGGAACATTGATCCTATAGAATAAAACATTTTTATATCAAATTTAATATTGGCCCAGTTATGTGAAAATTAAGCCAATCAGCAGACCTGGGTGGAATGTTGACATCATAGAATAAAACATTTTTATATCAAATTTTATATTGGACCTGCTATGTGTCAAATTTTAGTCAATCAGCAGACCTTGGTGGAACATTGACCCTATAGAATAAGACATTTTTATATCAAATTTAATATTGGACCTGTTATGTGTCAAATTTTAGCCAGTCAGCAGACTTTGTTGGAACATTGACCCTATAGAATAAGACATTTTTATATCAAATTTAATATTGACCTGGTTATGTAAAAATTAAGCCAATCAGCAGACCTGGGTGGAACGTTGACATCATAGAATAAAACATTTTTATATCAAATTTAATATTGGACCTGTTATGTGTCAAATTTTAGCCAGTCAACAGACTTTGGTGGAACATTGACCCTATAGAATAAGACATTTTTATATCAAATTTAATATTGACCCGGTTATGTAAAAATTAAGCCAATCAGCAGACCTGGGTGGAACGTTGACATCATAGAATAAAACATTTTTATATCAAATTTAATATTGGACCTGTTATGTGTCAAATTTTAGCCAATCAGCAGACCTTGGTGGAACATTGACCCTATAGAATAAAACATTTTTATATCAAATTTAATATTGGCCCGGTTATGTAAAAATTAAGCCACTCAGCAGACCTGGATGGAACATTGACATCATAGAATAAAACATTTTAATATCAAATTTAATATTGGACCTGTATGTGACAAATTTCAGCCAATCAGGAACTGTTATGATTTGTATCAGTGATCGCTGTTTAATGCCAACTCTGCAATATCATGGCGAAAACAATTAATAGACAATTAATTTTCAGTGAGATGATGATGAGGTCCTCTTTGTTCTAGACCAACACGCTGAGTTGGATTTTTTATAGTGCAAAATCACTGAAACAACAGTCCATGTATAGACATGTCGCCCCACTCGGACATATTATCCTGATTCCGAGCCAACCAGTCTTTGATCTTTCTCCTTAATGCTGCGTGCTTAGAAGAGAAGCAACAAATACCAATTTTATAGTCTTTGGTTTGACCCGATAGGGACTCAAACACACCATCTATCGCGCTTGAGGCAAGAACGCTAACCATTACACCACTGTTGCAGTTATGATTCGTATAAGCATATGTGACATATAGATACGATAACGTAACCCTCATTCCGCTTGTGCTCCATTTAGGGTTACGAATCGATCTCATTCAACGTTTGGGAGCAAAATAAAAATTTCGTTCTGGGAATATTTCAACTTTCTTTTTGCATATCTGGTCATAACTTATTATTCCCAACAAATTTTAAGTAATGGTGATACGAAATAAGTGTTACAATCCCTGTTTCTATCTTCAAGACCGGTTTCGTATTTGAAAATTGTTACTTGTCCGCCATAACACCTTACGTAGACTCTCGTGATGGGTGGAGCCTATCCATATATGCCAAATATGGAAAACTGCTACTACGAAAAGGTCGATTTTACTATAAAATTTATCCAAATAAGGATATCTCCAAAACGAGGCAAGTGCACGTGAAATAGCAACTTGTAAACAAAATGTCGGACAGAAAGAAGATTTCATGCATTCAAATTTTCAGATGGATATAAGTCTACCATGGATTGCTGCAGCGATTATTTAACACCTCAAGATTTACCTAAATATATTTATCTTTCACCCCCGTTAATTTTTCCAACCACTTACAACGGAATTAGGACAAAAAACCGCCCGGTGTGAATCACTCCAGGCGCTGCTCCCATACTTTGAATGGGATCGATTCGTAACCCTAAATGGAGCACAAGCGGAATGAGGGTTACGTTATCGTATCTAATGTGACATAGTACATGTGAAATAATGGAATATAACTAAGAACCATCCATAGCTCATAGATTTGATCTTCAGGTTAGGTTTATGGTGTTTAACGCCACTTTCAACAATATTTCAATTACTGGTATATCGTGGCGGTCAGTTTTATTGGTGAAGGAATACCGGAGTACCCAGATAAAATCCCTGACCTGTCACAAGTCACTGACAAACTTTATCACATAATATTGTATCGAGAACATCTTGCCATGAGCGGGATTCAAACTCATAACTTTAGTGGTGATAGGCACTGATTGCATAGGTAGCTATGAGTCATTAGAAAAAGAAACTTTTAGAAATAAAAGAATACAATATTATTGCGCCAAGTCTGCCATGGTAAAACGAAACACAAAAATGAAAAACTTTTAGCTTGCTATGTTGTACTTTAATTACGATGTAGGGTCTAGTGTGTCTTCACAGATGCACGTAGGTATTAAAAAAAAGGTATCACTATGTTGTACTCACGCTGTAGAGTCCGGTGTATCTACTCTGACAAAAGCATGTGTTAAGTCATGTTTGTCATTCATATAACATGGGTTGCATAAATCATAATCGTTACAATCACAACATTTCCATCGTATTCCATGTACGCCAGCCTCTAAACAGCTGTCACAATTTATAGTAGTGTGGATTGTTCCTAAAATTAAAATATATATATATATATATATATATCTGTCAATATGTTACTGATATTATTCAGGGAACAACTTCTCATTTTAACTGTGACATTAATAGAATACAGTGAAAGATAAAGATTACAATATGTGAATATTTTTAAGAATTGTCTATGTTACCAACATTTATGGGGGATAAGGGTAAGGGTTATGGTGTTCAATGCCACTTTCAACAATATTTCAATTACCGTAAATTGGGATATTTTGGCCGTAGTTTTTTGTTTTGGTTTATTTGGTGCCTCTCTTGAAAGTGCCAAAATTAAACACGCCAAAAAATAACGTCCGCTAAAGTAAAAAATACCAATATTTTATAAAAGTTCTAGTACGATATTGATCTTACTCAAACTAATCAATCTTAAAATTATCAATAGTATTCACAACTCCAGTATTTATGTTTCCTCCGAAAGTTGTGAGTAGATATCAGGGTCATGTGGTAAATTTAAAATTTAGTAGAATTTGTAGGCTCATAGCCATTTGAATCAAAATGTCGTCGAAGTCAATACTGCAGATTTTTAAACCTAAACAATATACAATTAATTACTCCCTAAGAAGTCAATACCAGGATATGAGGACCTCGAGACTTGGCACTCAAGGTGACTGAGGTCCGGTCAGGTCACCGAGAGTGAAAAGTCGAGAGGTCCTCATATCCTGGTATTGACTTCTTAGGGAGTAATCAATTGTTTTATTATACCGAAATAGAACCGTTTAATACTTATAATTCTTAAATTCAATATTGTAGATACAAATGTATTATTCTAACATATCCCTTGTCTAAAAATCGCACAAATTAAAATTCCGCGAAATGTTGTTGACGACTTTGGAACATTAACAACATGACGTCATATGAAGACTTCCAGTTTAAAACGTAAAGATCAGGCATCATTTGACTTCATGTACGCTTCAATGTTAATAAGATTTAATTTAAATATGTTTACAAGGTAGGCATTTTAATTATTTTTGTATATTGTTGTAAATATGACATGTAGAATTTCACGTTTTCTAGATGGTGGATCATGGTAGTTACGGCTTGCAGATTGAAAAGTTCATCGAGTTATGAACGAATAAAAAAAAACAGGTGGCAGTGTCGTTTTCTAATCAAAAGGCACGGAAACGATATATACTTTAATTCTATAAGAATTGTTGTTGAATATGTTCAATGAAGTGCAATAATTGTATACTATTCCATATTTCAATCGAAACGGGATTAATCGGTCGCCATTTTAATTTTTTCAATCGGTCATTATCTACAGGTCAGTGTAAGATCACGTGATAAATAATTACTTCTTTGGAAGATTTAGTGGTCATACCGTGGAAAATAAAATAAAATCACATGACAAAGCGTAACCAATAGAAAGCGAGTATATCCTTATTAATATTCATGAGGTATAATAACAAGATTTATTAGTTGACAGTACCAATATTGATAAACATACGGCTGATCTTTGCAATGAACAACTAGAACAAGTGACATAAATAAAACTTATAATTTAACAATATGCATATAATAATTTTCACAAAAAACTAAATGTTAATTGTCAATTTAGCTCTAGGGTCTTAATCATTGATATCTTTATTGTATGATTAGTATACCAGCAGTCGTCAGTCAAATAAATTGTTAGGATTTCACACCTGTTGTAAAAACACCTATTGACAAACGTTAATTAAGGTAGCCTATGCAGGTAGACCATTACGGATCAGTGGTTTGATAACGAGTTTGACGATGAACAGATTCCTTGAACATTCTGTCCACGGACTTGTAATTGTGAATTTGAGTCTTATGTTGTTTTAAAGTTCATCTTATCATCTTAGGCAATAAATATTTTATCACCATTTATAAATTTTCATCCACGGATAATGCCATCCCGAAAAAGTATTTGTATTTCGCCCGTATCCAATTTCTTAGTTACTTTTTTAAACAAACTTCCTGTGAGATACCGGTGGTATTTGACTTGAAGTTTTTGATCTACGGAAAAAAAAAAAAAAAAACATTGGTCACAAGCTTTCATCTTTTACTAACCATTTGAAAAGCACCAAAATAAAACAACCATCTTTTGGAAAGCACCAAAAATTAAACTTCCACATTTTGACAGAAAACCGCCAAAATATCCCAATTTACGGCAAATCATGGTTGTCAGTTTTATTGGTGGAGGAAACCCAGAGAAAACAACTGACATGTCGCAAGTCACTGAAAAACATAATGTTGCATCGCAAACACCTTGCCATGAGTGGGATTCGATCCAACAACTTTAGTGGTGATAGGCACTGATTGTACGGGTAGTAGTATATCCAACTACTATACCATCACAACCACGACGACACCTTCAACATTTATGAGTGTGGATTATTTGTTAAAATTATACAAGAAAGATATGTTATGTTGTATTCAATTTTCATAGTTATTTCTTTAAAGTGACAGTGTCTACGATTTTGTCAGATTTTTTAAATCAGAATTTTTCTCCCAGACTTGAACAGATGTGAATAAATATTCATCTAAAACAGCTAAAAACAACGAAAAGTGGTTTTCATGAATTTTTTTGGGGAAAACATGTTCGCAAGCAATTTGTGTCTGGGCTACTCTAATTCAAGTCAATCAAGATAACTCCGTCTATGTATGATGAACTGTGCATGTGCGGAATCGGCTTGTTGATGAAAATGTCTTCTGTCGGAAAATCTAACCGTGGAAGAAACCTGACTTTGACCGAAAATGGCTAATAATTTGAGTTTTGATTGATAAATTGTGTTCTAATAGGTAAATATGTGTAATTTATCATTAAACATGTATGAATTATACATTTTAGTCTAAAGATAGATCATGTCTTTGTTTTGATAAATCTGGGTCAATGCGTTCTGTGTTGTCACACTGGGTGATGAATAATTAATGAGCTTGGCCAGCAGACGATCAGAAGTAATTTGTTGAATTACATCTAATTAAACAAATTTCTGTTTATCTGAGATGGTTATTTGGTCATTTTATTGATTTATCTATCTTATTTTCAAGTTGTTGTCAAACTTAAAAATTATGAAAAATCGTAGACACTTTAAGTGATTGCCTGTGTAGTAATAATCAGTGCAATTGCTTGAAATATAATAGATTGTGGGTGTCATCATCCCCAATTTGGCGAAACCAAAAACTTCAAAATTGGTTTTGCTTTGCTTGGTTTTATGGTGTTTAAGGCCATTTTCAACAATATTAAAGCTATATCATGGTGGTCAGTTTTATTGGTGGAGAAAACCACAGTACCCGGAGAAAACTACCAACCTGTCGCAAGTAACTGACAAACTTTATATTGTATCGAGTATACCTCGCCATGAACGGGTTCGAACTCACAACTTTAATGGTGATAGACACTGATTGCATGGGTAGTTGTAAATCCAACTACCATTCGATCATGACCACTACGACCCCTTTAAAATTGATATGTGTTGCTTCTCTGCTAAGCATGCAGCGTTTGGAGTAAGAACAAAGACTGGTTGGCTTGGAGTCAGGATAATGTGTCCCAGTACACTGACAAGTCTGTCTGTGATATGTTTTATGAATACAATTAATATACGACAGAGTAATCTCCCCTTTCATACCTGATGGACCTGTATCAAACACTCTAAGGTCATATTTTCCATTTTCGCCAGCTCTGTATCTTAGCTCTCTACCAGAATCCCAAATAACAGTAACTTTCTTATCACCAGATCCCAACTTTGGTACAAATATAATAGTTCCCAGAAATCCTTCTCCATTGTCTTGTTTCCTTGAGTTCCAATCTGGTCCTCGTACAACACGAGTTCCTGGTTTTATCTTATAAAATAAAAATTATTAGCTATTTAACATGGAGTGGTTAGTTTATGTAAGTAAGTAATGACTTTATTTCAAGAGGGTAACATAGTTAGCAACAATAAGCTAATCTTCCCTGTGGCCCTCAAAACAATAATAATCAAATACAGCAAATACAATTTCAAACAATACATTTATATATTGATATTCACAACAAAATATCACAATCTGAGTATAATCAAGGATAAATCCTCGGTATAATGAATATAATCATTCGTTATTTTGTTTTGACATTAAATAATCTGTATATTTCTTTTTGAATAGATCTATATCTTGAATCAATTTTAAATTAGGAGGTAAAGAATTCCATAAAATAGTTCCGGAGTAGTGAAATGTTCGTTTCATAAAATTAGAATTTGGTCTTGGAACGAACAAATTTCTCTTTGCAGATGATCTTAATGAATAAATATTAGAATTTGTATTCATATCAAATAAATTACACAAATAATCAGGAGCAGAATTATTTATACATTAAAACACTTTTATGATATTCTAATCTATCTTGAATAGACAGCCAACCAAGTTTTTTAAATAATTAAAGAGATGGTATATCATATTTTGCATTAAGAATAATTCTTGCTGCACGTTTTTGTAGTTTACATAGTTTTTCAAGATTCAAATTTGTGGTTTCTCCCCATACAGTACAACAATAATCAAACAGTGGTAGAATATATCCATTATAGTACATGATTAAGCCTACAGTAGGTAAGTATGTTCTCAAACGACACATCAATCCAAGCCTTGATGAAATCTTTGAAACAATATTATTAATTTGCTGACACCATGACAAACAATTATCAATAGTAATTCCAAGTGATTTTTCATATTTTACATCGTTCAATAAAACATAGTCATGAAAAATATTAAAATCAGACTCAAGATATTGTATCTTTCTAGATGAACCCATTATCATTGATTTTGATTTCATAGTATTTATAACCATATCATTACTAGTGCACCATTCCTGTACCTTTTCCATATCTTCATTCAACATAATGTTAATGTCAGATATTGAATTAGATGAGAAGTGTATAGTGGTATCATCTGCATACAAATCTGACATACTATGGTCTACATAAAGGGGTAAATCATTTATATACAAAAGAAAAAGCAAGGGTCCCTTCCTTGTGGTATGCCATATCTAATATTTTGTGCAGATGATTCATAATTATTGATAATTACTTTTTGAGATCTTTCCGACAAATATGATCTAAACCAATTTAAAGATAAGTCATCAAGTTTATATACTTTTAACTTTGATAATAAAATAGTGTGATTAACCATGTCAAATGCCTTTCTAAAATCAAGAAACAAAACCTGTGTAATTCCCTTGATCCATTTCTTTTAGAATATGATCAACAATTTTAGTTAAAGCTGTCACATAAGAATGCTTAGATCTGAAACCAGATTGATTTGGATGAATCAGTTTGTATTTGATTAAATATTCATAAATCTGTGCATAAACTATTTTTTCAAATAACTTACATAAGCTAGGAAGTACTGATATGGGTCTATAATTGTTCATATTTGCAATATCTCCTGATTTATAAAGTGGGGTTACTCTAGCCAGCTTAAGTTTTGAAGGAAAGTTTCCAGTACAGACGTAAGTTAAAAATGTGGGTTAACGACTCGTATATAACAGTAGCTATCATTCTCATAATATTAGGACTTATACCATCTAAACCACTGGATTTGTGAATATTCAACTTCAAAAGTTCATTAAGTACTTCTTCTGGTAGTATACAAGTATACATTTTTGTATGAAAATGTATTTTCGAGCCAAAGCTTGGAACTAACCCAATTATCTAATTTTTCAGTGGACGCATTCAAGTTGGAATTTTTTATGATGCGTTCGGCCACTGACGAAAAAAATGGTTATTAAAATTATTACAAATATCTTCAATATTATCACATTTTTTACCATCAATATTTATACATTTTATATGACATTTTGATACTGAGTTTATGTCCTCTAAGTGTTTCCATAATTCACCTACATTATGACCAGATTTAATAGCCTCAGAAAAATAATTAGCTTTACTGGTTCTAATGGATGATGTCAATTTGTTTTTATATTTTTTGAAATTCTCTGTATCTTTTATACCATAATAATCCCTTTGCTGACGTAGGTCGACAAATTCTTTTTTATGCCATTTGGTCTGTTTATTTTTCCTCACTCTTTTAGGGGCATGCTTATTAAGGGTATAAATGAACTTGTCATACCACCAATCAAGAGCTAGATCTGGGTCGGTGATCTGTAATACTAAATTGAAATTCTGATTTTTCAAGTCCCGAAGAAATAGTTCTTCATCGAAATTTAAAAAAATTCTGTATCTAATTACAGTATGCTTATTAATACGTGGTTCGCTCTTATTGCTTTTACCATATTTTACTGAACAACTGACATGCTAATGTTGTATCGAGTAAACCTCGCCAAGAAAGGGGTTCGACGATCGACCTCACAATCAGGGGTAGAATTTAAGCAAAAATTTCAACTAGCCAGCAGGACTAGTAGATATAAAAATCAACTAGCCCCCCAGATATTCTACTAGCCCGACCATCATGGGGACAATTACTAAAAATGATATAATAATCATTTTATTTGAGATAGAAAAAATTATAATGAAGAAAGAATGTCACTTGTCAGTATTCACACCGATCAACCGCTTTGTATCATTTTGAGCCAAATCAGCATGATACGGTCAAAATAGATATCAACAGAGAAAGTCATGTCAACACCAGGGTAACATTTTCTTAATTTCAACGTTCTTCTTTTACTTTTATGAGTGAAACTAAGCATCAGACGGTTCGATATAGATTGAAAATTTTATACATACAACATTCATTACCTTATATTTCCTTTACATGAATAAATTTGATAAATGAAATGACAGTATGTGTAAAAAATAAATATTTCCGACATTTCTACGCAAATATTACCCCTTTGCACATTATTTTCGGGGCATCGATTGATATCATATAATAGATTATTGATATAGCTTCCTTCTAATACCAATATAACGGTCGAATTGTATTTCATTAAGGAATTGGAAACATCCAACGTAAGGCGATCAGAGAAAAATTGATACGATTAAAATCAACCGATTTTTTGCTTATGATATAATAAAAAATTGTTCGATGACACGATAAAAATTATATTGGGAGTTCTAAATTTTTCAATAAAATTGGTTTATATGCTCACTTTCAGTCATTTTATCCCTTGAAATTGTGTCGTTCGAGATAAAGCCGTATTAACGAAAATATCTTGCAAGGCCTTCCCTTTAACAAATTGGATAAACTTTGAATCTTTTCTTGTACAGATTCGTTTTGCCTGTAGCTTACAATATTTGTATAAATGATTTGCATTCAATGGACCTTCTAAATGTCATACAGAGCACAAGTGGAATAGTTAGTGGAAACGGAAAGTGTGTCAAGGAGACACTTACTAGAATAAGATCGCAAAAACAACAACCAAAGGGATCCAATCTCGAGAAGCTGGGCAGGTGGACCCAAATCCATCTTTCGTCCCTTCCACTCCTGTTTTTCTCATTTTTTTGCACTCTCGTCCCCTTATTTAACTCTTGAGTGCCCCCCCCCGCATTCCCGTGCCCTGTCTTCCCAACTCATGATCCTCGACCTCAACTCCAGAGCCTTCTGTCCACCCTCTTTTTTATGCCCCGCGACGAAAAGTCGGGAGTACAAAATGTATAATAATTTACCCGTCCATTCGTTCATCCATCCGGATATAGATACATGGTCTGTCTGACTCTCCCCTCCTACAGGTTTAGAGCTACATCTATAATATGCTGTAGATGTTTGTATACACAATATGGAGGTGTTCATATTCGCAGGATTTTGATTTTTATCAAATATTCTCAAAATGAATTAGTTGGACTTAGTCATTTTTCTCACCCGCTACATAAAGGGGGACATAGTTTGTTGGCCAACTCATCCCTTTTGAATTGTTTATGATTTCTTATGGTCATGCGGGGGCATCATTTGTATCTTACAGACACACTCCATTTATAATTATTCCCTCCTTACAAACAACTTTGTCCATAATTAAGAAGTGTTGGGCATACTTTGTTTTACTAGTTTTACAGCTAGGTTTTATTTCTTAAGGGGGGGTACCAAACACTTTGACTATAATAAATTTGGCTTGTTTAATTTTCCTAAAATGTTGGTAAAATATTTACTTTAATCAACTGACAAAAATAAAAACAAATTTCAGAAAAATCGAACCACACAATTGACGGGAATAATTTCAATGGATATATAGCAGTTTCACCAACACTTATTTTGATCACCAAGAAGCTTGAGATCTCTTTACAATTATACTGTAGGATTAAACGCCAAACTGATTTTAAAGAGTTATCTTCCTTAGGTGTTCTGTACCCCCTTGAGAGCATTACAATATGGTATTTAATAATTCCATGCTTGTGGTTGCGACATAGATGATCAATAATGTCCGAAAATAAAGTAAACGTTTTTGGGAAATAGTAGCATTGGAATCTGTCTGTTTCCATGGTTCAACATTATTATTTGACTTGCAATGCAATATTACAAAATGTTATCCAAGTTTAAAGTAAGAAAGTGTCCATCAAAGCAACTACTTTTTGTTTATGCATGCAGCTGATACGAACATTTCGATAATATAACATCTTTCATCAGTGTGCTTTAATTGGAAGGCAAACAAGATGATAGTCATTTATAGTTATTGTAAAAACACTGAAATAGAAAAATAAAACCATCTGTAGATATTTAAGTACTATTTGCAATACAAAGAATGAAGTCTAAATGCTCATTTAGAGTCTGCAACTAATTCATCGATCGGATGTTCGGCAGTCAGCACCGGGAGTCAGCAGAACCAAACAAAAATACATCTCGTTGAATAGAAACTTGCTTATTTCGAAAAAGCCAATTGAAAGTCATAAATTCAATTTGCTTTTGAAAAATTCAACTTTAAGTGATTCTTTTCTCAGCTTCTGATTGTAACATATATAAACAAATTTCAAATTTTGATCGGATCATTTCACGGATTTTAATCGTATCAATTTTTCTCTGACCACCTTACGTTGGTTGTTTCCAATTCCTTAATGAAATACAATTCGACCATTATATTGGTACAGGTAGTGCATGCAGGTAGTTTACAGGTAGTACCTGCCTCATATCAAACTGAACTAGTGATTACAATACCACTATCACCTTTTCAGACCCTGTTATGTGCAACATATACATAGTAGTAGTAGTAGTAGTAAACATTATGTCTATGGTCACTAGTAAACCAAATTTCTATTTTCAGACAAAGTTGGTAAATAATTATACATGTATCATGTATTGTATTGTATGTACATAAGCATACAGTTTTGCACATGTTTGCTCATCCAAGGATATCTAAGTGATTATCTTTGCGAGCTTTTCCAGGCAGTGCCTGTTTCATATTATCCCCGTGGAAGCAGTAATGAAGCACCTAAGCAGATAATACGTCGGTTCCGGATACT
>MJUT01022361.1:198655-217087 GCA_002080005.1 Gigantidas platifrons
AGCAAAAAAAAAATAATAATAGTAACAAGGACGTTTATAAGATATGTTCTCGATACAAGGACGTTTATAAGATATGTTCTTGATAATAATAATAAAAAAAAAAAAAACGGATGCACCTGACCGCATTGATGCTAAAAGAGTGTCATATGTTACATGTATTTTTTTTTAATAAAAATTTTTACACTTGCATATACATAAGTCATTTATTATAAGTCATACCCGGTAAGTCATAAGTTTATTAATTCATCAATCAAGGGCCCATAGGGGGCATATACAATATGAGCATGATTTATTACAATTGTTTTATAACATAACAAGCAACGAGAAAAAGAAAACAGTTTTCGGAGAGAAAAAAAAGAAAACAAAAAACAAACAAAAAAACAACAGCACTAACGTTTTCGCCACTAGTTTAGAGCCATATTCTTAGGTGTGTAATGATCCCTCTAACAATCGAGGAGAAAATAAAATGTATCTTAAAATAAAGAAATAGTATGACTACAGAGGGGGCCTCGCTCCGCTCGGCGCTATTATTTTAAGTACCCCCCTAACTTGAAATCCTGGATCCGCCTCTGGACTACTTGAAGCACCAAGGGTCGATGCCATTAGGATGAACTTATGGTCCACGCCAGTTTTGTGACAGTATCAAAAAGACAACAATAAAAAATATCGATTAAAATATATTAACGAGTCATTCATTTCATAGGGTGGCCATCAAGCAGGGAGAACCAAGGGGCGGTGTCAGTTAACAGACCTGTGACCCAATATAATCACAAATCTGAAAATCTTGTGCTCTCTGCAAGATGGACATGTAATATGGCGTAAGAACATTTCATGCCTATTACCAATACAGCGTGGGTTCGCAAAAGGGTGCACTCGACTCGCAGCCGCAAGTGATAAAGTTTACCAGTTACTTGCCCATGGTCGGTGGTTCTCTCCGGGTACTCCGACTTCCTCCACCACTGAAAGTGGTCGCCATGATATAGCTGAAATATTGTTGAAAGTGGCAGTTAAACACCAAAAATAAATATAATAAAATCCAAAATCAAAATGGAAAATCGTAGAAACATGTAACAAACATGGCTGACTTTCCTGGAATGGTATAGGCACATAAATAAATAGTGGAGAGTGTAAATTAGTTGAAATGGCATGGGTCTCCGGTTTTTTTTCACGAAACATACATTGCATAGAAGAATATTTAGCACTGAGAGTACTAGATACGATAACGTAACCCTAATTCCGCTTGTGCTCCATTTAGGGTTACGAATCGATCTCATTCAACGTATGGGAGCAAATTAAAAATTTCGTTCCGGGAATATTTCAACTTTCTTTTTGCATATCTGGTCATAACTTTTTATTCCCAACAATTTCTAAGTAATGGTGATATGAAATAAGTGTTACAATACCTGTTTCTATCTTCAAGACCGGTTTCGTATTTGAAAATTGTTACTTGTCCGCCATAACACCTTACGTAGACTCTCGTGATGGGCGGAGCATATCCATATATGGATCTCAATGCCAAATATGGAAAACGTTTACTACGAATTTACTACGAATCTATCCAAATAAAGATATCTCCAAAACGAGGCAAGTGCACGTGAAATAGCAACTTGTAAACAAAATGTCGGACAGAAAGAAGATTTCATGCATTCAAATTTTCAGATGGATATAAGTCTACCATGGATTGATGCAGCGTTTATTTAACACCTCAAGGTTTATCTAAATATATTTATCTTTCAATCCCGTTAATTTTTCCTACCACTTACAACGGAATTAGGACAAAAAACCACCCGGTGTGAATCACTCCGGGCGCTGCTTCCATACGTTGAATGGGACCGATTCGTAACCCTAAATGGAGCACAAGCGGAATGAGGGTTACGTTATCGTATCTATGAGAGTACTATTCAGTCACAAGGAAAATGTGTTTAAGATACTGTAAAATATTTCGCACGGACAGCCCACTCTGACACATTATCCTGATTGAGAGCCAACCAGTCTTTGTTCTTACTCCTTATTTCCGCGCGTTTAGTGGAGAATAATCAAATATCAATTTTACAGTCTTTAGTTTGACTCGACACGGGCTCGAACCCGCATCTATCGCAACTGAGACTAGCACGCTAACCATACATTGCCGATGAGGTTTTCGGTGAGTATTTACATCCAGTCCTACAAGGTATGGTACCCCCGGTGTATATTAGATTTGTCCCGGACAAGTTTTAGATGCCCCTTAGAGGATTGACATGTATGCATAACCAAGTGAAACAATTGACATTTTTTTCTACAAAAGACAAAATATCGAAATTGACAATTTTAAATTATTGATGCCTGTCATGGTATTTTCAATATGGGAGTGATTAATTTATTTTGTACATGAATATACTGATGTGACAGTAATATAAATGGGGTGATTTTCAACAGTATTTTAGGGGTCGTCGTTGCCGTACGTGATCGTATGGTAGTCGGATTTCCAACTACCTATATGCAATCAGTGCATATCACCACTAAAGTTGTGAGTTCGAACCCCGTTCGTGGCGAGGTGTACTCGATACAACATTATTGTGTGTTAAAGTTTGTCAGTCAGTGACTTGCGACATGTCGGTGGTTTTCTCCGGGTACTCAGGTTTTCTCCACCATTAACACTGATCGTCACGATATAACTGAAATATTGTTGAAAGTCAGCCCGGGCGTTAAGCACCATAAACCATGCAACCAAAACCATTTTGTTTTTTTTGTGCAAATTGCTTGTGGAATAAATCCGTTGTATAAAAAGCTACCTTCTAAAAAAAAGCCGAATAGTAGCAAAAATACAACAATTAAAGAAAACTCTACTAGAAATACAAATAGGATGCACAATAATACCGGATGCTTTAAATACATCAAGATATCCTAATAAATTTAACAAATATGTAGGTTAACATGTTTGGTTTATGGTGTTTAACATCACTTTCAACACTATTTCAGTTATATCATGGCGGTCAGTTTTACTTTGTTTCCAATTTATAAGTCTTCCGATAGCCTTGTGAACTTTCTAATTTATTTAACTTTTATATGATGGTTGAGAACATTTTACCTGTCACACATTATCAACTTATATAATTACATGTATATTACATATGACATTTGAACTTTTACGACTAAAAAAATATAGTATCATGCATTAAGTTCAAGATTATGATTCAGCGTTCACACTGTGTAGCATCACCACCGGATATAGGTACCCTCGAAGCGGGTGGAAAAACAAAGGTGAAGTCAGGTAAGGTCAAATTCTTCTTATTTTCATTATATTCTACGTTTTGCTGAGAAGTATAAAGTTTTTTATATTGATTTCTAATAATGTAGCTACTATTTAAGGCGGCTGATTATGATCCGTAATTGGCTTTCTATCTCTTCTCGTCAGACTCGGACCGGGTGGTACCTGTTCAAAGAAGCATGTGACCAGTTCAAAGTTGTAAAAAAATACGTTTATCCTTCAACTATTCATTTGACGTTTTTGTAGAACAAAGTTTTATCATATTTAAGCTTGAACAACACTGTAATTCGAAATAAACTATTGTTTTCACAGAGAAATTCATGTAAATAAAGCGGATAAATTGTACGGCGAATAGTTGTTTACTGTATGGGGAATAGTTTTTACTGTACGGGGAATAGATACTTTTTGCTTTTACATTGTTTTTAAAAACAATATCTATTCGCCGTACAGCGAGGGTACATTTTTTCAACATTTGTGTTTGCGAACGAAAGCTGATTTTTTTGTGTAGAGTTTTAAGTTTCATTTTCTATTGGTTTGGTATGGTGCGACGAAAATTAACCATGCCAGAAAGGTGGCAACCTGTTGGCATGCATAACGGTGGTTTTAGCCATAGAAGGGTGGCAGACCACTTCAGGGTTAACCATTCCATCATTGTACGACTGATGCAGCGTTTTCGTCAAACGGGGAATGGTACTGACCGTCTACGTGCAGGTAGACCTCGCAAAACGATGCCGAGAGAGGACCGACTCATATCCAGACGGGAGCGGCAACGGTCGTTCAGTACAGCTGGTGCACTTCGTGGTAATTTAGCGTTTGGAGGCCACATTAGCACACGCACTGTAATCAGATGCCTGCACCATCAGGGAATGCGAGCGCGACGACCCATAAAACGTCCACAGTTGACATTACGTCATCGCCATGCTCGATTTGACAGGTCACATGATCATTTGGGGTGGACTATTCGCACATGGAGACGGGTCCACTGGTCTGATGAAAGTCGTTTTTTACTACGCCCTACCGACGGTCGTGCAAGGGTTTGGCGCCAACGAAACACTGAACATTTCAGGACAACCACATTTTGGGCACAACTGCTTTTGGGGGTGGGGTGTAACTGTCTGGGGTTGTTTTTCCTTTGATTGTAAGTTGGACTTGTACGTTCTTGATGGTAATCTGACAGGCCAAAAATACCGTGACAATGTGCTCGCTCCACGCGTAGTCCTCCATTTCGACAATCATGCGTTGGCTGACAGGCCAATGTTCATGGACGACAACGCTAGGCCACATAGAGCCCGAATTGTACAACATTTTTTTTTACAGCAAGAGGCTGTTCAGACAATTCCATGGCCTGCGATGTCGCCAGACATGAACCCTATAGAGCATGTATGGGACTTTATTGGCCGAAAAATTAACCAACGCAATCCAAAATGTCAAAATATTGACGAATTAAGAACTGCTATCTTACAGGAGTGGCAACAGTTCCCCCAAGAACGGCTTAGGCGTCTTGTGCGAAGCATGTCGTGGCGTGTTACAGAACTTCACAATAAACGCGGTGGATATACTCGTTATTGATTTTTATGCCTTGCACATACGCACAATAGATGCATTTAAAAGTTCTTAAAATCTGAAGACTCTGCATTTTAATGCAATGTTAAAAACTTCCATCAAAGACAAACTGGTTTTACGTTATTCCAGCGCCTGTTTTGAACCCCATTTTTGCCACGTCATAGTCACGTCTTTCAGGATGATAAATACTTCGTAGATTGGTAATTTTAGAGCCCTTAGTGTATGTAGTCTTTTAAGAAATGTAAGAAAAATGGTGATATATATTTTATTATTTTAACAGTATTGATGTAAAAAAATATATGGATAAAAATATAGAGTGGTGCTTAACTTTTGTCGGAGTGTATATTATGTCATCCATTTCGTGGAAAAAACACTGTAAGCTTGATTGATTGATTGATTGATTGATTGATTGATTGATTGATTGATTGATTGATTGATTGGTTGGTGTTAAGCGCCAACTTTAGCAGTATTTCAGCTATATCGTGGCGTGTAAAAACTGTAAGCACAACAACTTGAACAAGACAACTTTGATAAAATCAATCATGAACATGTCCAATCAGTAATGAAGAAAAGTGTCGCGCTAAAAAAAAGTACATTTGGATATTTCTAAAAACTAGCAGATATGCTGCTCAAGAACCAACAGAAATATTTTCGGTATGTCATTATTATTATTTTTATTTTATTTGTTGTTATTGTTGTAAATATGCCCAAGGATTTATATACTATATAAATCCTTGATATGCCTAAAAAAAGTAAATTTTATTTTTTAATTTTTTTTTTTTTTTTTTTATTGTTGAAATAGGCCTAATTAAGTGTCGCGTTGAAAAATACACTTAGATATTTCTAAAATCTAGCAGACATGTCGAGAATCGACAGAAATATTTTCGGCAAGATAGTTGAAGATTGTAAATGTACATTGCAAATATTATTACATTTTTGGTTTTTATCTAATTCAGTTGAAGCACTTCCGGGTTAGAAATGACGTCACGAATGTATTGCTTGAGCGAAAAAAAAAAATAATACACAAAAGGCATCTAGCTTGATTACAAGTAAATAAGAAAAATAGCGTAGTATTTGAAAGACACCATATCCAATAACAGTTTTCAACAGAAATGAGTGAATTAACACCAGATGAGGTACATATTTGTCATTCTGACTATCGTGTTTGTTTTTATATTTCGTCACCACCAAATAAACCACATCCTTCTATTTTGCCATTTTTTGTAACATTAGAATTAATATAAATTCTAAAAATATGGCCGCTAAGAATTTGATTTGTAGTGGTTAAATTTGGAAGGTGTAAATAGTCCGAGTGACTACGCAATTTCTTACCAAACATGTTGGGGAAGAGAACATGGACGATAGTCTACTATCTGGGTTCTATCTGTATAGTTACAGAGCAGGAACAGTTCATGGTTTACATTGTACTTTACAGAGAGCCGTACGATTAGATGAACTGCGGAAGGGCACTTATAAAGCCCTCTATTGTCTTTCCATGCACTTGTTCCTCTTCCAGATTGTTCCAATCTGTTCTCAGAAAGAATGGACGTTTCTGAATGTCTGTGTTAACGTTACTATTAGTAATTTTGAATGATCCTGAATTCTTTGTTTCCTGTCTTTCCACTCTAATTGAGCTAACACAGTCGTTTTATGGTTCCAATATAAATTATGTCATCAAAAACAGCACACAATTACACAAAATCATAGAACCCGTTGCACCAGTGGATTAGACTAAACCGATAGTAATCACCAAAGTGGTATGCCTTCACTATTCCGACACCCAATTGATCCGATATTATAACCAAATAAAAAAGATGGTTGATGTCCCTTCCATCATATGAGCTGTCGTGGTCGTGATCGTATGGTGTAGTTGGATTTATTACTACCTACATGTATATATACAATAAATTTAGAAATGTTACATAATAAAAATGATTAATTCATATTAGATATACAATGTAGCAATCTTATCCTGAAATTTCACAAACCAATTTTAGAGCAGAATCAGGTTTCAGAAGGTATTGTTGACATCATAAATCCATCTGAGGGAATCACAGGATAGAAAAATACAGTACTTTCTCCTCTACGTATACAATCTCTACAAAAAGGACCTCACTAGTTGTGTGGGATGAATTAAATAAATAGCTCACTGTGTTGGCTACATTTTTTTGTGCTTATTTATGTCCCGTTCTAAGGAATGTGGCTGCTCATTTATGGGCGTTCTGAGGGGTGTGGCTACTCAATTTAGGTCCAGTTCTGGAGTGTGGCTGCTCATTTATGGGTATTCTGAGGGGTGTGGCTACTCAATTTAGGTCCAGTTCTGGAGTGTGGCTGCTCATTTATGGGTATTCTGAGGGGTGGGGCTATTCATTTATGTCCAGTTCTTAGGGTACCCAAATTGAAAAGAACGGGACATAAATGAGTAGCCATATGTACATCTGTCCATGTGTATGTACATGTAGTACACCACCAGACTCCCTTCCAATTGGCTAAATGGATATTCCTTCCTTTATTTAGCTGGGAGAGATTGGGGTCATTGACAGTCTCCTCTATAAAACTTATCCCACCAATTGACAAAAAAAAAGTTTGAAATGATTAATTGTTTTTGTTACATTATTAATGTTAATTCACAGATAAGACGTCGTCGATTGGCGCGGTTAGCTGGTAACCAGTCCACACCATCTGGTAGCCAATCCACGCCACCTGCTGGTAGCCAGTCTACTCCACAAGATGGAACATCTCCTAGTCAGCCATCATCTGATAGACAATCAAGTCAGCAATCCATGGATACCTCTTCACAAAACAGAATCCCTCCAAGTAAGTTGTCAGGTATACATTACATGAACAAATTGTGGGGTAAATACAATATGTACTACATGCACAAGTTGTCGGGTAAATACTACATGTGCATGTACCATATTTACTGATTTTCATACTAAATTTGATATCTTTGTTTTCATTACTATCACTGGATCTCTGCATCTGATGATGAACTATTAGTCCATGAGGGTATCACCCACCCAGTAGTCAGTGTTTTGGCACTGACATGGTTTATTAGATATATATTTTATCGAAATTTGCAGTTCTTAAATCATATATGATATTATTATCAAAACTCAGGTTTTCCTCCTTCAGGGACGTACATGTAGGTGATTGTGGCTGATTTCAGCTATCCTGTTTAGACCCTTTGGTTTTCTTGCTCCCAAAGACTTTTAAGATTATTTGGATTTGAGCATTCCTGATGAAAATTATTCCAGAAATGCGTTGCGCACACTAAATTTCATATCTACATTTTCATTTCAATGATCTATTAAAGAAACATTGATATCCCTGCTGATGGTGACAAAATTAAATGGACTAATTAATCCAGTTTTCAGTTTTTCAGTTTAGCTTTAATAGACAATACATTCAATGATTTGGAAACATGCATGATTTTGTAGTCAGCAAATTTTGTATAAAGATATTATTGTTGGCCATCTTCATTTAATGTTATAAGATGTGTCTGTGTGTTGCTCACTGCTTTGGCCCTGAAAATTCTTTTGACCACCTTAGGCAAGTACAATGTCCAAATGTATTAAATGAAAAATTCAGAAAATACACACTTTTACTACTATGGGGCAAAAGCAAAGAATAATGTGCAAGTTGTTCTGTATTTTTGATGATGCACATTGTACATGTCGCCACTGGTAGTAACCCTATGTATCTGAGATCAATAAAAAAAACACCTATGTTTCTGCTAAACATATAGCTATATACATGTAGGTACAGATCCTAATTTTGGTGTCCAGCTACATTTTTTGTACCCTAGAGTTTTTATTGCCATTTATGAACAAGCACAGTTAAAGACCAGACCCTTGTCTTGTATAAGGCCATGAAAAATTGATTGTTGGTTTCCCCTAACATGGGAAAATTTTCATAGCCTGGCAGGCAGGCCTTTTTTTTTTTTTTTTTTCATTTCTTTAGTAGAATAATACATGTATGCTCCTAATAATCATATGTGTTCTGTTATTCCTCTTTGGAGGGTAAATAACTCCGTTTTATTCTTGTATCCATGGAAAGAAGGGAAAAAAATCAGAATTGCTGATTTTGTTGAAAAAAGTGACATGGCTGGCTTCAAAAATATTTTTTTCTCCTAAAAATGTCAATAAAATTAATTGACCAGGCAGGATAAAACTGACCCGGCAGGGTTAGTGAAAACCAACAATCTTATTTCTTTGGCCTAACCTATGTAAAAATATATAAGTTTTGCCTACCTACAAAGTACCTACCCTATTTTTTTTTTTTAAAGAATGTTAGTGGAAACACACACTTTTTTGTTTGGCCTGAGTACATTGTATTTTGTTACATATCATACATGTACATGGAAAGATTATTTTGATGTTACATCTAAGCCTTGAGTGGTATTTTATGCTACTTGCCAAGAGTTGTAATTGTGATTGATCTGGGTTTGTTTAACTGGTATTTTATGCTACTTGCCAAGAGTTGTAATTGTGATTGATCTGGGTTTGTTTAACTGGTATTTTATGCTACTTGCCAAGAGTTGTAATTGTGATTGATCTGGGTTTGTTTCACTGGTATTTTATGCTACTTGCCAAGAGTTGTAATTGTGATTGATCTGGGTTTGTTTAACTGGTATTTTATGCTACTTGCCAAGAGTTGTAATTGTGATTGATCTGGGTTTGTTTAACTTTTAACCTGTACTGATATATTTACACAGACCATCATATAAATATTTACACATACATCATGTTATGTTCATGTATTTTTTTTTAATAAACATCTGTACTACATGTATATCATTATGTAGATATGTAGGCAATTAAACTCCTAATAGTAATTATGCCAAAATAAACCTAAATTCAATTAATTATCAATGTGTATTAATTCCACTAGGAAGAGATCAGACAAATGACAACATCTATATATCCCTGTTTGAACCTCTCAGAAAACCAGTCAAACCATCTTTATGTTCTGTGTTCCGTGTTGTAATGTCCGCTACCATAAAAACAATGCTCATTAATTAGTCTTTACCTTCAGTTATTTGTAGGAGGGCTCATGTTTTATTTACGTTATTTGTGTTTGTTTGCCAAAAGTGGTTTCCAACACATATTGTGTTGTGTTTTTTGTATGGTTTGTCTTCGTGTTGTGCCTTGTGTATCCAATGTTGCCGGTTTCTTTGGATTGTCCATTTTTGATTTCCCCTTCTGTTTTCTCCAACATTTATTTAAAGAAAGCTTTAATTTTACCAACTTAGTTATTACATTCATATTTTGATTCATATCAAAAGCATTGTTGCTAATATAACCCACATCTGATAACACTTCAATTATTGTTTACTCGTCGACTCAACCATGGGTCAACTGACAGGGACAATAAATGCTATATCAATTTGTCAGATCATGGCTTACATAATCTATTCAGTCTGTCTAATAGGAATATTTGAGTTATGTTATGTTGTTATGGAAACTACTAAATGCAGGTCAGCAACGAAACAAACCAGAAACCACAATTTCAATTGAATTGCACCAGAGGTAATGAGTGGAGAGTGATCAGTTGTGGGTTACCAGTCTTCGAAATGAAAATTTGAATTTACTGGTCTGAATCAAATTCTAGAATTTATTATATATACCGTATATCTAAAAAAAATACTGAAAAATTTACTGGACCGAACAAATTTTACTAGTCTTGGGCCGGAGGACCAGTGTTCATTGTGAGGACTGGGTTACTGACAATGTGTCAAAAGCACTTTAGTTGCAATTTTAGATACAAATCTTTGGGTATGCAAGAAATATTGTAAGGATACATATTCACATTAAATAGGCGTATTTTATCTAGAATATTATGTCCAACAAACAGGATTATAAAATATCAACATTATTTTATATTGTATGTGTCCGTTTACAGGTAGTTTAAGTGTAGACCCTATTACACCAGACTCTCAGAGAAGTATGGATGTGGACTCAGAATGTTCAGAGAAACAGTAAGTTATACACTTAAAGCCATGTCCAATTTACTCAGCCAGATTGATTGTTGTTTAATGCCAAATGAGCAATTTTTCAGCTAGATATGATGATGAGGACATGTTACATTCCATTAAATGATAAAGATGTCCGCTTCGTACTAGATAAACACTCTTAGGTGGATTTTATAGTGCTGGCTCACTAAAACAACAGTCTGCAGGTAGACATGTTGCTCCACTTGGACACATTATTCTGATTCCGAGCCAATCAGTCTTTGATCTTTCTCCTTAATACTGCATGCTTAATTGAGAAGCAACAAATACCAAGTAAGGCAAGTTTACGGTGTTTGGTTTGACCTAACCAGGGCACAAACCCACGATCTACTACACATGAGACGAGTACACTAACAATAAATTATAACACCACCTATGGGGTTTACTCAGCCATATGGTAAATACAGATTAATACATGGGCATTTCCATATTGGCCTGGTTATCATCCTGAGACACCCATATTGGCCTGAGACGAAATCGAGGGCCAATATGGGTCGAGGGATGATAACCAGGCCAATATGGAAATGCCCATGTATTAAGCTATTTATTATATACTTCCGACATCTGCAGACGTAAACACCGGAAGTTGTTTATTTTGTCTGAAATGCACGAGGGGCACCTAATAACCGGTTATTTTCCAGAGGTGTGAAAATATGGACAGTTTACTTCCTGTCATATTGATCATACAAAAATGTCTTTATTTTAACTAAATATGTAATAAATATAGTTATAACAAACAGCTGTAGCACATTTTCTATTAGCATAGATTATTTTTTAATCCCTTAAGTTCAGAATATTTTCATATTATCCAATCGGGTATAACATATAATAGTTGTAAAAAAATTACATTTGAAGAGCCCTGACCTGAAGCTCAGATAACAATGAGCAACTGTACCAATAAAGTGCTAAAATTACGTAATTTCAATGGAATAATATAAAATTTGGCTATTTTCCCTATAATTAAAATATGTATAAAGGTATTTGATCTTTCGATCACAAATATTTTTGTCTATTTTTAGATTTCAATGACAGAGGACTATTTTTGTCTATTTTTAGATTTCAATCATTGAGAGATGTGTATGTGTATTTTTAGATTTCAATCACAGAGGTGATATTTTTGTCTATTTTTAGATTTCAATCACAAAGTGACCCTGGATGTATTTGTCTATTTTTAGATTTCTATGACACAGGCATATATTTTTGTCTATTTTTAGATTTCAATGACACAGTGATGTTTTTGTCTATTTTTAGATTTCAATCACAGATGGATGTAGATTCAGGTATAGAGACCATGGAAGTTGATGAGACAGAAATGAAATATGATGTCAAACGTAGAAGGGTAAAAACAAAATAATAAAATATTAGTTGTACTCCTTCCTTCCTTCCACTTTTTATGTTAGCAGAACCAGCTGATCAGAAAACCTCTAATAAAATCTTGTCTCATGGTTATAAAATTTTCAAGCATGATTTTAGTACTTGTATTTCAAAATCATCCAATCAAAATGCTATATTTATTGGATATGACTTTCTGATTGGATGTTTTTTTTAAAACCAATGAAAATGACACTTCCAGTGAGTTTGGTTCCAGACAGTAACAGGGGGAGGGGTTAGGGTTATGGTGTTTAATGCCACTTTCAACAATATTTCAGTTATATGGCGGTCAGTTTTATTGATGGAGGATACCGGAGTACCCAGAGAAAACCACTGACCTGCTGCAAGTCACTGACAAACTTTATCGCATACTGTTGTATTGAGTAGACCTTGCCATTAACGGGATTCGAACTCACAACTTTAGTGGTGATAGGCACTGATTGCATAGATAGTTGTAAGTCCAACTACCATACAATCATGACCACGGCGGTCTCTACAACATAAGAGATTGTCCTTTAACTTTGATATCTCTTGTAAATAATCATTTTAACATTACCTGTAATAATAATGAAATTTGTTTATTTAGGAGATAGGTTCAGAGGCTACAGAAGACCAAATGTTAAGTGCAGTAAGGTCAATATTTCTAGTTTCTTGGAAGGAGAAGACACCAGATTCATTACACATACCACAACTAACAGATTCTATAGAAGAAGGTAAAAACTAACAGTCTTCACATTTGTTTTTTCATGGTACTGACCAAGCAGGATCAGTTGGTTGAAGCAGTCTGTCTAACCTCTTCTCTCATTAAATTCTATAGACCCCTCATGCTTATAATAGACTGTCCATGTGAGACCAATAGGTAGACCAGGACGTTAGAGACACCTATCATCACCATTAAATCACATTGATGGTGTAATAGTTAGCATGCCTGCCTTGAGTGAGATAGATCATGAGTTCCAAGGCCTGCACCAGTCAAAGCAAAGATTATACAATTGGTATTTCCTGCTTCTCCACTAAGCATGCAGTATTAAGAAGCAAGAGCTAAGACTGAATCGAGCAACATGTCTACAAGCGAAATGTTTTTCAGTGAGCTAACACAATAAAAATCCAACTTAGCATGCTGGTCTAGTACAAAGTGGCCATCATCTCTTCAAAATGTAACTTGCTCTCACTATGATATAGCTGGAAAATTGTTCTTTTGGCGCTAAACAGCAATCACTCACTCATTCTTCATCTTTCTTACTAGATTGTTATGCAGTCGGTGCCTATCACCACTGATGTTGTGAGTTTGAATCCCGCTCAGGGAGAGGTGTACAACATGATGTGATGAAAAAATTTCAGTGACTTGCGGCAAGTCGATGGTTTTCTCCGAGTACTTTGGTTTCCTCTACCAATAAAAATGACCGCCATGATATAAATAAAATATTGTTGAAAGTGGCATTAAGCACCAAAACCCTAACCCATCTATTTTTATTGCCATCTCTTTGTATTTTCAGAGACTATAGACTACAAGGATGTCGTTAATCAAACTTTAATGGAAGTACTTTTAAAAATACGAGACAGTGTAGATAATCCTGTACTTAAATTGAGAGCAGCTTCACCACGTAAACCAGGCTCAAGTCCTAAGACGTATGTAAAATCTAGACTGAAATTCTAAGATATGACTCAAGTTCTTTGCATATATAGAAACTAGGCTCATGTCCTAATACATATGTAGAACAGGATAAGTACTAAGGTTCATGCTAAAACAGACTCAAGTTTTAAAATACAGTACACCCTTGTTATATCGCTGCCATTTGGGCCAAGCTATATTTTTTACTATTAGTGAGGATGGCAATATATCGAGGGAGAAATTTCCATATAAACTACATGAGTTTTAGAAATTTGATGGCAATAAGTGAGGGTGTCAGATTAAAGAAGGGTGGTATAATGAGGGTACACAGTACAATGTATTCAAATATGACTTCAGTTCCAAACATATATAAAGCCTTTTCTGAAGTGCTTATTGTCTGTGAACATGGCAAACATCATTAAATATAAAAAAAAGTGCATTTATTCAAATAAAATGAGTAATAAGTTAAAATTATTAATAAAAAATGTCCACTGACATCAAGTTATCATTTATTATAGAGGTCACTGGTATCCAGTTTATTAGCTTTTTGAATACAGATTTATCCTTTAATATATAGGTCACTGGTATCTGATTCATTATTTACTTTAATACAAATTTATCATTTAATAGGCTACTGCCTCTAGTTTTTAGTTATGGTAATATTGATTTATCATTTAAAATATAGATCTCTGGTATCCAATTTATTAGCTATTTGAATACAGATTTATCCTTTAATATATAAGTCATTGGTATCCAGTTTATTAGCTATTTGAATACAGATTTATCATTTAATAGGTCACTGGCATCCAGTCTACAGTTACGTAGAGAGTTTAAGTATGAACCAGATAAATGTAAAGATGTAGATATGATAAACTATTTGTTAGATAGTTATGACAGAGTAGCTGGTGAAGAGAGGACAGCTCCAAAGGTAATTTGAACCCTGACCTCTGAACCTCACTTAAATATGTATGTAAGACAGACATTTTAAACTTTTTTTTTATTTAACTATCATTATAACGATTGATTTAAAAGAAAACTGATATAACTTTGTGCTCTTTTTCCTACACAGTAAATATTTGGATACAATGGCTAAAATGAAGATTTTCTGATAATTAACAATTTGAGTTCATCTGTATGTGAATTGGTGACTTGGTGTTTGCTCTGAATTGTTAAGGATATCTTCCTAACCCTATATGATCTGTATGATCTGTATGATCTGTGAATTTACAAAATATGGTCTAGTTCAAAACTATGAAATTTTTTATTTGGTCACAAAAATTTCTCATTTAGGCCATACAAAGTTAATTTCTTGGTTCAGGCCCGCCCGCATGTGGAAATTCGTCGCCGCATTGCCGATTTTTTTGCAAAAATAGTAAAAAAAAAAAAAATTAAATGCGGTAGCGCTGTCCGTACGGAAAAAACAACCGCATCCGTTTTTCTCTTATATCGCGTGGTCGGTGAAACGCTTTAAAACATATCATGCTTAAATGAGATTTAAAGCATCGTTATGACAATGTATAAATAAAAAACGTGTTTCCGTTTGACATTTAGACAAAATGTCAATCGTTTCTGTGCAAATTCGGCACAAATGTTTGCCAGTTTTACCAGGAAACATAATAGGGGGCTTCTCCGAAGCTTGTACCTTATTGGAATTGTTTACGGAGATAAAAAATGGTACGTTGGGACCAGCGGATTGGACGTTTCCATAAAAATTAACCACTTGTGATGTTTCTGCCACCATCGGAAGAAATAAAATTGAAATTTTCAATAAGGTAATGAAAAGATTTATACATTGCCATATTTTTCACGAAAAAAAAGAAGAAAAAATGCCTCCCTCATCACTTACAGCAGTAAAAGGATAAAAAAAAATGCTGCCCTCCCTCATCAATTTTGACAAAAAAGGGCCTGAGAACCAAGTAATTAACTTTGCATGGCCTTACTGGACATTATTTGTTTTATTCTGAATAATTTTGCATAAAGATTTACATATCTTTAAAAGATAAAGAATTTCAGTTATTTAAACACTTAATAATAATAATAATAATAATAAATTCTTTATTTATAGAGGGTTACACAGTTAGTTAATAACTAATCTTCCCTGAGGCCCTCATTGACATATTTCAACATACATTGTAAAATACACTATACAAAAGTTACACACAAGAAGCAATACATTGTAATAAGTATACACAAAAAGATTTAGTAAATATTTAATGGTAATTTAAGGTACATCATCATTTAAAATGAGACTTTTAACTTTTATTTTAAATGCATTATGAGAGGAAGCTTGCCATATCAAAAACGGAAGTTCATTCCATAGCTTTGGTCCAGAGTATGTAAAAGTTTTCTTAAAAAGTTCAGTTTTTGCCTTTGGGATTTGTAATTTTTCACTTACAACATTTCGGAGAGAGTAAGGATTTTTATCAGACAAGTATTGGATTCTATTTTTTAAATATTCAGGTGCTTCATTCTTTAGACATTTTGAAACAAGAAGATATTTATGGTATTTGATTCTTTGTTCAATACTCATCCATCCAAGTTGTTTAAACAGAGGTTCAGATGGTGCTATGGGATCTTGGTCTAATATCAATCTTGCTGTTCTTTTTTGCAATTTAAGAATGCGATTTAGTCCCTCATTTGAACAATTTCCCCAAACAACACAGCAATAATCAATTAAAGGCAAAATATAGCCCAAATAAAAAAGTTGCCTTGATTCAAGATTTAAATATTTCTTAATTTTTGAAAGAAGGTAGATTTTTGATGATATTTTAGAACAGATTTGATCAATTTGATTTTTCCAATTTAAATTTGAGTCAATTTTGATTCCAAGTAATTTTTCACAAGAGGAATGTTGCAATTGTTCAGAATTAATAGTCAAAAATAGTTCTTCATTTTGAAATGCAAGTTTTTGCTTTGTTCCAACTGTCATACATTTAGTTTTATTACAATTTATAAACATATTATTATCCTTGCACCACAATTCAATTCTATTCAAGTCTTCTTGGACTTTAGTTTGTATGTCTGAAATATTTTTCCCAGAAATGTGTATTGTAGAATCATCAGCATACATATCAGTGTTGCAATTTGAGATACTTAAAGGCAGGTCATTTATATATAAAATAAACAATAAAGGTCGTAGTATTGAGCCTTGAGGTACTCCATATTTTACTGGACACTTATCAGAAAGAGCATTACCTATTTGTACTTGTTGTGTTCTATCGATCATATAAGAATTAAACAGAGCTAAAGCTTTTTTATTGAATCCATATATTTCAAGCTTCTTAGCCATGATATCATGGTCAACAACATCAAAGGCCTAAGAGGATAACTACATTGACATTTCCATTATTCATTTCCTCTATCCATCTGTCTATGATGTTGACTAAAGCAGTTTGACAGGAATGATTTGATCTAAAACCAGATTGGGCATCATGTAGAAGATTGTATTTTGCCAAGTACTGATACATATGTCTTGAGATATGTTTTTCAATTAGTTTGGATATAACAGGTAGTACGGATATAGGTCTGTAATTTGTAGGGAGACATTTTTCCCCTGACTTAAAAATTGGAGACACTTTTGCATTTTTAATATGTTGGGATAAATACCGCTGTCTATTATTCTGTTGAAGATATAAGTTAAGGGAGACACAATAAATGGGGCACTGACTTTCAGAATCTTAGGTCCAATGTTGTCAGTTCCAGTTGATTTGCAAACCTGTTCATATTTATTGCATTAAAATGCAAGCAAATAGAAAAAAAAAGATTAAAGATTTGAACAAATTGTAATGTTTATGCAAGCGAAGATATCGTTTGCAAAGTATATATGGTTCAAGTCATACAACGTTTGCACTCAAATTTTGCACTCGAACTGAAAAAAACAATAAATCCGGTCAATGTATCCACAAAATAAAGTTTTCTGTGGACAATTTTGAAGTACGAGTACGAGACTTCTACTCAGACGCTTTATGACAGTGAGGCTTGTTGGCTCAACATGCGGGAAAATTAATCAAGAAAGATATGAATTTTCATTTGAATCTTCAATTTTATTACCACAGTAATTATAAAGTAGAAGATGAATGCCATTTCATATTTGATTGCACTTTGTGTTACAGAGAGCCAGTATACCACCAATGAGTACATTATTGTCATCAGCCAGAAATCAGTGTGTTTGTCACACAGCTTTAGTCTTGCAGGGAGCTTTAACTAGACACAGGTTTGTTTTGTAGCACTTTGTATCATCAAGTTGAGATACAAACATATTTACGGAGATGACTTTTTACCTGATGTAAGTTTTAGTCTCTCATGAAACTTAGCAATAAGATTAATGTTGTTAAACTCCTAGATACATTGTTGTCAGTATGACAGGGATGATTTTTTTTCAGTTATGTAACTGATTTCAGCTATTTTCCTCTGAAAATTGTTTTCTGAAAGTTGCTGGACATGGTCAGAACAGGTAAAAAATGATCAGTTTGAAAGGGGGTGTAGATGGTTACAGCTATTTTTCATTGATTTCAGTTATTTTATTTTCTAACCAGGATCATCCCTGGTATGAACATGGAGATGGGATTGGGTTATGCCCCTTTCAACAATATTTCAGTTTTATCAGTAATTTGGATATGTTTCCTT
>MJUT01022361.1:238706-268904 GCA_002080005.1 Gigantidas platifrons
TAAGTATTAAATCAGTGATTGTTAAAGAATCGTAAGTATTAAATCAGTGATTGTTAAAGAATCATAAGTATTAAATCAGTGATTGTTAAAGAATCGTAAGTATTAAATCAGTGATTGTTAAAGAATCGTAAGTATTAAATCAGTGATTGCTAAAACTGTGAAATTTAAAGTTGTATATAACAAATAGCAGAATAATAATGTAATAAACATTTTATTGTGATCAAAATATTTTCGTAAAAATCTTTAAAATCACATAAACTTAAGCAAAGGAATCTTGTAGGAATGAAGTGTTATTTTTTATTTACGATTTTCTGTTATATCAACCACACTCTGAAGACCATTGCAGGGGTTTCAGTAGAATTTGGAAGAGGTGGTACCTCCTGAAATTCAGGGGGCCCAGGGGGACAAAGCCCCCCGGAAGCTCATGGAATTTCAGTATTTAGATGTCTTAATTTTGGTATAAAATAAATCAAAATAGTTAAATTTTATACAGTAAAATTGAAAGAATTTCCTATTAAAGGTTTATGACCAAAATTAAAACCTTCTAAATAATGATATTACAGGAGCTCCTGGGAAAGATGACCCCTGGGCCTCCTACTTCTATATCATTATCATGATTTTGTTGAACAGAGGAACCAGTAACTGTCTGCCAGAACTGCTACTGACTTTGTACCTTGACAATATTTATCAGACTAGTCATAATGCTAGTATCTAGTAATACCACTTCATCAAGCTGAACACAACACAATTTTCTGCCTGTTGTACCTGCATTGCTTGCAAATATTATAGGATTTTTTCCACTCACAGAAAAATATTATATTATTTAAATACTTATTTAAAGGAAAAAACATGATTTTGACTTTTTTTTTTAAATCAGTTTGCCTTATGTCAAATTGGTTCAGAATAAATGCATTGATTCAGAAATTTGTTTGATTTAGGCAATTACTAGTGTCAGAATTTTAAACTAGGTACAATTGTGCATAACCAGGTCCATAAAAAAAATTGTTTTCTCTCTTACGCAATGCAGGTATAAATAACTGGAAACAAATAGAAACATGCAATTGAAACATTAGAAAAGGTCAACAGGTTGGGAACAATTTCTCGAACAGGAGACTGTCTTTTTTAAAGAGCTACCCCTAATATGGGGGATCTGATGATAAAGTATGATTGCTTTAGGATATATAATGTTCTATTTTATCTGAAAATGTTCAAATGCCTTCTTCTCAGAAACTACAAATATGATTAAAGCCAAACTGTGCATGAATGTTCATTGAATGGGCCTCTACAAACTTTAGGTTTTTTGTTCCGATATGAAATTCAAAATGGCGGCTATGGCAGGACTTAATTTAACATTGGACCCTATGGGGAAAATGTTTCAAGACGCTTCTTCTCTGAAACCATTTGGACAATTGAAACCAAACTGCCCAGGAATGATCATTACAAGGTCCTCTAAAAAGTTTGGGTTTTTTATGCCGATCCGAAATTCAAGATGGCTGCCATCACAGGTCATAGTATTAACACAGGACCATATGCTGAAAATACAGAAATATGTTCTTCTCTGAAGCTATTGCACTGATTGAACCAGTACCTAAACTGTGCATCAATCATTGGAAGGTCCTTTACAAACTTTGTGTTTTTTATGTTGATGACTACCACTGCAGAACATAGTTTTTACATAGGACCAATTGGAACTCTTTATATCCAGGTGAACGATACAGGCTCTTGAGAGCCTCTGGTTTCCTTCTTGTGAAGCGAGGTGGTGTTCCGTAGGTAAAATCCTGGCGAACAGAAGACACATGCGTTTTCCTGATTTATGTCAAAACTCTCACGCGCATAACTATTGAGAACAGGTGAATGAACGATACAAGCTATACTTTGCCGTTGGAAATGAAATCTTATAATAAATTCATTGAATTGTGCATTTATCACAACAAACAAATATTTCCATGAGGTCTATCATTCCACGTATTTGCACCTTTCGTTTATTTTCACCAAGAAGTTATCCAACGTGTTTTTTCTTTTAGACATCGTGTATTTTGTTTTTAGTCAATGTTGAAAATTCGCTTGTACATAACATATTTTACTCGGGGATTAAAGCGTTTTGATGATTTTCATTCAGTTTACTCGTGAGTTTACTTTGATTATAATGGTAACGCTAATCGTGGAACGCAGACCTCTTAGAAAACTCTTTTATAAACAAACACATGTCACCGGTAACGAATGCAGAGGAAACGGATGGACGGAAGAAGATAAAATGTGCATTAAAAAAAAAAAAATCTGCATTTTCTGCCGCTACCAAACACTTAAGTAGGTGGGTAAAAGTACCGGGTACCGGCGCCTAATGAAACCACTGCATTGTATTTCTGTGTCATTATAAAGAGCAATTTGCCACTATCTAGTGTGATGTAACCTTTATTATTTGCTAATATTTCAGGTTGATGAGCGATACGTTGCTGGTGATGGTTTTATGCTGAATTTATTATCCGTTTTACAAATGTTGTCTGTGAAGATTAGTTTAGATAAGGTAAGACTCTATTAATTATCAGGGGCCGGGGTGGCTCAATGAGTTAGGTCGTTGGATCTAACAACTCGTACAAGCCTATCACCAATACAGTGTGGGTTCCCGCCCAGCTTTGTAAATTACAAAAAAGTGTGCACTCGACTCGCAGCTGCAAGTGATAAAGTTTATCAGTTGCTTGCCCATGGTCTGTGGTTCTCTCCGGGTACTCCGGTTTCTTCCACCACTAAAACTGGTCACCATGATATAGCTGAAATATTGCTGAAAGTGGCATTAAAAACCAAAAATCAATCAATCAATCAATCTGTCATTGAAGATCAAAATCAATCGTATAGAATTTACTGGTAGAAATATAAAGAGTTATTTTATTTATTATTTTGAACATTCTGATATGATTAAGAACTGCAACAAATGAAGCACATTATATTTTTTAGCTAGAGTAAGAAATGAATTTATTTAAATCAGGAGCTGTCGTGGCCGTGATCGTATGGTAGTTGGATTTACAACTACCTATGCAATCGGTGCCTATCACCACTGATGTTGTGAGTTTGAATCTCGATCAGGGCGAGGTGTACAATATTATGTGATAAAATTTGTAAGTGACTTGGGATAGGTCGGTGGTTTCCTCCGAGTCCTCCGGTTTCCTCCACCAATAAAAACTGAAATATTGTTGAAAGTGGTGTTAAGCACCATAACCCTAACCCTTGAATGTAATTAATAGTATGTTATGTTTATATTTTATAGGTTGATCCATATTATCCATTTCATCCCAATTCACGAGTCAGTATTAAGTCAGAGACTAGATTGAGGGCTCTTCCTATTGACGCAGATAAATGGATTGAACAACTAAGTATGTATAAGAGAATACCGAAGGGGCTATCAAAAATAAACAATCCAGAGAAACTGGCAACATAGGGTACACAAGACGAAGACAAACAAAACAAAAACACAACACAATATCTATTATATTTTTTTATTTTATATATTTGTTGAAAAAGGGGGACCTGATTAAAATCATATGTTAAATATGTTTCATTTACACCAGACACAATTATATTTAACCTTATGCCCAAATTCCAGATTTAGTTGGGCCTGGGTCGTATGCTGCCCAAGGTTAACATAGGTTGCAACAGGAAAAGTTAAAAAAAATCTTTAGAACCAGTAAAGGAAATCCAGTTATATATGCCATGATACATCATTCACATTGTGATAATTTAAAAAAAACCCACATGTATGTTGTATTACAAGGAAAAGTTAGGTTGTTTGGGTGCGATATGTAAGGCTCCCTTATGCTGTATGTGTTTGTTAAAACTCTATTGTTCCTATACCTTCTATTTCATTTTTTGATCACATTGATTTTATGATTTTCCAGAGCCAATCAAAGATTTTTAATGCTATTCAGAAGGGTTGGAGTATCTTTCATCCGCAACTCTCCTAGATGAAGGCAATACAAATAATTTTAAAAAATATTAATAAAAAAAAAGCCAGGCAACACATTTATCTTTCATGGATAACTCACATCTTAAATTATTTTTTTGCAGAATCACAGAAAACTCCACCCTGGCAGGATCCTAAATTTCCCACTGAATGTTTCTTTTTAACGTTGCACTGTCATCACATATCTATAGTCCCTGCCACACGACGTTATCAACAGAGATTGCGTGCCATTAGGGATGTCAGTCGTATGGTAGAAGATCTGGAAAACACAGAGCCAATATGGAGTAAACTTCCAAATGCTGCCAGAAACAAAGAACTTCTAAAGAAATGGAAATCTCAAGTCCAGGTAAATAGATACAGAACCAGTAGGGTGACACTTTACTAATTCTGTAAGGATAAGCAATTTCTAAAGATTTGGAAATCTCAAATAAAGGTATAAAGGCAAAAATAAATTCCTGTGTTTCTGCTAATCCTACTGACCCTAATATTTAGTGTCTACCCTAATGTTATTTTGGACAATAATTTGGAAATAATATTTCTTATACACCAAAGTAGATTTTCTACTACAGGGAGTTTTAATCAATGAGTGATTGACTTCTCTTCCAGTCATACAATAAGAAGTTTAAATGTTCAACAATAGGATTCACCTGTAAACAAAGACAATTGTATTCAAACAATGGAGCAATTCCTTTTCCAGTTTGTCAAACTCCTTTCTCAATACCAATTGAAACATTGGTAATCTATCAGGTGACCCACCATAATTTGGTTGGTATATAATTTTGCTTATGTTCCAGTGACTATAAGTCTGCATATAGGGTACATGTTTGTCCTCTTAACTCCTCTTACCATCTTTTTGTGTCTATTAAACGCACTGGTTCATAGAACGCACCCTTTCCTCCCCAAAAAATCTGGGAATATTCTAGTTCCTATCTATAGAACGCAGGAAATTTTTTTTTGTCGTTCTTTACGGGAATTATGGTTGTTTTAAATAATAAATATGCAGATATGTTTAATCTTTAATCAGTATTAATTCATCAAATAATGAATCGTTCATGTGATCAAAGATAGGCAAGCTTGGGCCAAGCTTAAAATAGGAAGTAATTACGATCGAATTCAAATAAAGTGAAAACAATACAAAAGGAATAACATTAATTAAGACCTGATCAAAGAGATTATAATTTCTTTTGAAGTGTACTCATATTGTGCCACTGCTACAATATATTATATAATATTGACAGGTGTTCCAGTATTTTAAAGTTCAGTTATCATTTCACACCTTGTTATACAATATACTGTCCTTGACCTTGTCAACTGCTGAAGTGCTGTAAAAATTGATAATTCAAACATAGGTTCAATACCCAAACACAGGTAATTTCACCCCAGGAAAAACTAGATTGAAAAAAAGTTAAATATCACACCTCTGATAGCAAACATTTGACAGTGATTCCTGCATTCGTATGGACAATTAGTTCCGAACAACAACACCAGTGTACAAGAATGATTATTGACAAACATCAAGAATATTTACATACCTTTCAAAAAGGCAATGAAAAAGCAATAAATATAATTTTGATACAATTTTATTTTAAATAACACATATATAATGAACACAATTAATGTTATTTGAACAATAATTCACCGATCATTGGGAATATTGCCGTCTGTGAACTCGAAGCTATGCTACCGGTAACTCTCTGCGTGACCTGAAAAAAAGTGTGATACTTGCTCTTATGCATAAAACACACCCCACCTACAAATTATCATTTAAAGCATAAGACAGCATTCTATACATACCTAAAAACGGTACATTTTTTAAGGTAAATGCTTTCTATTGTACAGGATATTTGTGCAAATATTAAAGGTGTACATATTATTAGGATTTTTTTCCTTCAATTTTATCATGGGGGTACCAATCATATAAGTCTTGTAGTCACAGCAAATGTACCGTACTAGTAACAAATTACTGTTTGCATTTAGACTTCCGTTGATGTGCTGTACATGGGCATGCCATGGTCTAGTTTCTTGATCAGCCAATTAAGAAATATAACATTTGGTCTTGGACCCGTGACAATTGAGATAAATACCAACCCTCTACTCTTAATTAATATTTCTACATGTTTTTTTATACGCCCGTCTTTAGACGGGACGTATTATGGTATACCAATGTCTGAGTGTCAGTCCGTCCGTTTCACATGTCGCGCTCTAACTTAAGAACCCCTTGGCCAATTCACTTCAAATTTCACACAGTTATTGGAATTGATGGTCTTACGGTCTGTATAGTTTATGGTGAAATTTCAATTTTTCATTCCAGAGTTATGGGACTTTATTCATCAAATTGTAGGCGATTTTTCGTATGTCGCGCTGTAAATTGAGAACCCCTTGGTCAATTCACTTCAAACTTTGCATAGTTATTGGAATTGATAGTCTTATGGTCTGTATACTTTTTGGTGAAATTTCAATTTTTAATTCCAGATTTATGGGACTTTATTCATCAAATTGTAGGCGATTTTTCGTATGTCACGCTGTAAATTGAGAACCCCTTGGCCAATTTACTTCAAACTTCGCATAGTTATTGGAATTGATAGTCTTATGGTCTGTATAATTTTTGGTGAAATTTCAATTTTTCATTCCAGAGTTATGGGACTTTATTCATCAAATTGTAGGCGATTTTTCGTATGTCTCGCTGTAAATTGAGAACCCCTTGGCCAATTCACTTCAAACTTTGCACAGTTATTGGAATTGATAGTCGTAAGGTGTGTATACTTTTTGGTGAAATTTCGATTTTTCATTCCAGAGTTATGGAAAAGAAAGTCTTTACAAATATTGTATGAATGTTGATGACGGGCGTATCATGCGCTCTTGGCGCAGCTGTTTATTAAAGTTTTTTTTCACAGAGATTTTAATACATGTTAACTTTTTCTTGATGTTGCTCTTTTTAAAGAATCAATGTTTCAATTGATTTTTTGTAGAGACTGAATAAAAGCAAACTTTGTGCTGATGCTGCTGTCTTAGATGAATCTCTGTTACGAAGATGTTTGCAATTCTATGAAGTACACTCAGACTATATGTTGAAGGTAGCTGATCCTAAAAGTTGTGGGTAGGTATAATCTTATAGGTACCATTTTCTTACAGTTGACAGAAACAAATCACCCTGTTATGTCTCCTTAAGTTAATAAAATACCTCCGATTATCTCCCCTAGTTCAGTAATCTTGTTAAAATATAAAGGAATTTATGGTGTTTAATGTGACTTTCAACAATATTTCAGTTATATCGTTGCGGTCAGTTTCATTGTGGAGAAAACCACTGACTGCAAGTCACAAACTTTATCACACAAAGTTATATTGAGTACACGTCATCAGGAGTGGGATTCAGAATCACAATGTTAGTAATTATAGGCACTGATTGCATATGTAGTTGTAAATTCAACTACCATACGATCATGACCATGACAACACACAGTGATAAAGTTTGTCAATGACTTGTAGTAGGTCATGGTTTTCTTCTGGTACTCTGGTTTCCTCAGGTATAACACTTTCGGCCATGATATAGCTGAAATATTGTTGAAAATGGCGTTACACTCCATCACACTAACTGTAACTCTATTTATAGACATAGTGACACTGCCACTCTTATCTAGGTACTGATGCAATTTATAAAATTACTAGACTTACTTGAAACATTTTTTTTTATATATAGTAACTCTTCCGGTAACTGAGGTACTGATGCAATTTACAAAATTGCTAGAACTACTTTAATATTTTTTTTATTTGATACAGAGTGACCCTGCCACTCCCAACTGAAGTACCGATGCAGTTTGCAGCGTTACCAGATTTTTATATTGAAGATTTAGCAGAATTTTTACAATTTATTTTACAGTAAGTAGTAATAACATTATTACCTATAATATTTTATCTATCTTTCTCAGCACTGATCACCATTCTTTAAATTTACTTATCATATTTTGATGTGTCTAAAGCACACATTATTTTCATCAACAAACATGAGGAAAGGTCTAGTATATGTGTATAATATATATTATTTTTGGACTGGTTGGCTCGGAATCCGGGTAATGTGTCCCGAGTGTGAGGCAACATACCTATCTGTGGATTGCACTATAAAAATCTAATTCAGCATGTTGAGCTAGTACAAAGCAGACCTCATCATCATCTCATTGAAATTTAACTTGTTCTCGCCATTATATAGCTGAAAAATTGCTGAATTGGTGTTTAACAGCAATCACTCACTCACTCAATCAAATAAAACTAACTTATGTAGAAATTGTATCGTGTAACTAGACTATGTTAGGATAGGTCTTGTATTTGGGGTCACAACCCTCCCTTCTTGTTATCTTGATTTCTATGGGCCCAGTAATCACGAATGAACAATAAGAAAGCATGCAGAATCACTTTTGTTCAAGATTTTTTTTTACATTATCATTTGATCTGACTAAATAGTATTGTTAGTATCATCGAAAATTATCGGATATTGTTACATTATGATGTTATCAATAAAAACAATAACATAAGTTTAAAAGGTCTTGACATACATTATCACTGTTCGTTTATTGGACTGGCTGCGACACAATTGATTATATCTGTCTCAAACTTTAGAATTGTGGTTACACTGTATACATTAACTGTTGCAAATCAAATGAGCATAAAAAAAAAGAACAACAAAGCTTAGTTCTAGAATATATGTAGTTTTATGATTCTTTTGTTTGTTCTTTGACAATTTAAATGCAAAATGTTAAAATCCTTTAAATTGAAAAAAAAATGACATAATTTATCATTTTATTGTAGGTATACACCCCATGTAGCCGACGACCCCAGTATGGAGAGAATATTACATCTCCTCATTGTACTAGTGTGTAGTAATAATTATATCGGTAATCCTTATTTACTGGCCAAACTGGTGGAAGTTATTTTTGTGATGAACCCGGCAGTCCAGCCTAGGAGTCAAAATCTCAACGAAAAATTCTTAATGCATCCTCTAGCTTTACAGCATCTAGTTCCAGCTCTGATGAACTTTTATACAGGTAATTATACAATCTTAGAATTAAATACTGTCATTGTAGCATTACAGAATCGACAATACAACCTGCCTTTACAGTCTTCTTGAATTAGCCGTCCTCTTCTGTAAACAGTCACTTTAAAACGCTCATGACCAGTTTTACGTGTTATTTTAGCTCAAATAAAAAATTGCCATGATATAGCTGAAATATTTTTGAAAGTGGTGTTAAACACCATATTCCTAATCAAATGAAAAAAACTAACTGCATCGGTGGTGTAATGGTTAGCATACTCACCTTGAGTGTGGTAGATCGTGGGTTCGAGCCCTGTTTTAGTCAAACCAAAGACTATGAAATTATACCCCCACTCGTAGAGAGGGGGCTATATTACAATCACCTTGTCCGTCCGTCCATCCGTCCGTTCACACTTACGTAACATATCTCAGCTTCTACTGGAAGAAATGATTTTATATTTGATATATGGCTTTGGCATGGTGACTTGTACCGTGTCTCCCCTTTCCAGGTTTACCGCACATCTACTTCCTGTTTACCGTGCGACTTACAAATGAACGAGTGGGGGTATTCCTAGCACGACGTAGCGTGCAACATCTTGTTGGTATTTGTTGCTTCTCCCTTAAGCACACAACATTGAGGAGAAAGAACAAAGACTGTTGGCTCTGAATCAGGATAGTGTGTCCAAGTGGGGCAACATGTTTATCTGCGGACTGTTGTTTCCGTGAGAGCATTATAAAAATCCAATTTAGCATGTTGGTCTAGTACAAAGTGGCCCTCATCATCATCTCCTTGCAAATCAACTTGTTTTCGCCATGCTATAGCTGAAAAATTTCTGAGTTGGCATTAACCAACAATCACTCACTCAAATAAATGGTCATCTGACTTAGGCAATCAGCTGTCACTCAATGTCACCCATTGTATCTTTTTACCAGTATTTATTGTTCAGTTTTAATTCTACACTTAAAGGGGCATTAGCTACGATTTTGACCAAAAAAATTATACGTTTTGGAAATTGGTAAATAGCTTTAAAATGATGAAATAAAGGTAAATATTTCACATTAAACAGCTTATAGAACCACTTTCCGCCTTTTGAGAACAAAAATTACCATCGATTACTTTAATATCTGCTTGCAAGCAAATAATTTGACCTCACTTTTTCCGTATGCAATTGACCTTACTAGTGACAGGTAAAAACGAATAATTTGTATTTTGTCGCTTATTAATTGCCAACTTGCATGGTTCTTTGTCCGTAATTAACACAGACTAAAAGCAGATTCACAAAAAATAAGAAATAGGTGCATTGTTGTACTGATTTAATGACGATTCGACAAACTCTGTAAACAATGTCAATAATTAATAAGATGACGTCCATTTCTTGATTGATCTAAAAAAAAAGTTGCAGGTTTTTTCCCCGATGCGTATCCATTTCATAACATTTATAAGTTACAGAAACACGTTTTATTAAGGCATCAATCATATCTGATAGTTTTTATGGGTAACAGGGTAACAAAAATTTACGATTTGGCAGATAATGCCCCTTTAAGTCTTATGACCTTATGACTAGCCTATCTATTGCTCACTTCTCAGGTCACACCTGCTCTTATCACATTTCAGACATTGAATCATCTGGAGCTAGAGGTGAATTCTATAGCACCGTACACTTTTCAGATATTTAAATCAATTGGAGCTAGCATTGATTTCTATAACATTTTATACTTTTTCAGATGTTGAATTAACTGGAGCTAGCAGTGATTTCTATAACACTTTATACTTTTTCAGATATTGCATCAACTGGAGCTAGCAGTAAATTCTATAACACTTAATACTTTTCAGATATTGCATCAACTGGAGCTAGCAGTAAATTCTATAACACTTAATACTTTTCAGATATTGAATCAACTGGAACTAGCAGTAAATTCTATAACACTTAATACTTTTCAGATATTGAATCAACTGGAGCTAGCAGTGAATTCTATGACAAATTTGCCATTAGATATCATCTCAGTATTATCCTTAAATGTATGTGGACAATGCCAGCTCATCAAACTAGAATGATAGAAGAAGCCAAGTAAGCTCTGTCATTTGATGTTAAGTTATCTTTCTTTACCCAGTAAGTGATTTTGAGTTCTTATAAAGGGGGTCAAATAAACTTCAGTATTATTTAGTCATGGACCTAATAAAGCATTTCTGGTACCTGATTCATGTAGAGGGACAGAAAGAAACAGCAACAGAATAAGTGCTGACGTCACAGATCATGAGATGACACCATTGAAAACAAATAGAATGATGCTTGTCTCAGTTATTTTTTGACACTTTGGCAAGTGTTTTGAACTTTTGATATTGCAAGTTAATCACAATATAAGTACATTGTCATTAAATATAAAATTAATTTGCTCTGGCTGTGAAACAGGCCAGAAAAGTTTGCCAAGGCTCACTTTTCTACCGGTTTCTAAAGCTCATACAAATAAACTTGATATTTTCCGACAATGTACTTGTATTATATATTCATGTAGATAAACCTCTTTGTCATTCAATATAAAATAATTGACCTTTGACACAGCAAGATTTGACCTGTAGCACATTAAATATTCAAAAAAAAAATTATTTCTCATCATAATGGTGAAGTTACAGATATATTTGTATTTTAGGTTTAACCATATTTAACTATTTGGCAATTGAATATGAATACTTGAGAAAAAAAAATATGATGAGATTCACTATTGACTGAAAAAATATCATAATCAAGAAACACTTGTATTCCATTAAAAATTTTGTCAAAGCAGATTGGCTGGTTTACTGATATGCTCCCTTATATATAGAGTTAAATATGTTCTGGAATATTCTATAATCATGGGGCCGTCGTGGTCGTGTGGTAGTTGGATATACAACTACCTGTGCAATCAGTGCCTATCACCACTAAAGCTGTGAGTTTGAACCCTGTTCATGGTGAGGTGTACTCGATACATCATTATGTGATTTAAAATGGCATTAAACCCAGTAAACCAACCAAACCAAACCCTATTTTATGATGAACTACATGTACATTGTACATTTTTTTTTTCAGAAAAGGGAAACTGTTTGTTAAATTTGTTAACATGTTGATGAATGACACCACATTTTTACTGGATGAAAGTTTGGACTGCTTAAAACGAATACATGAAGTTCAGGAAGCTTTAGAAAACAAGGAAGAATGGGATAAGCAATCTAAAGTATGTATGTCTTTTTTATTAAGGAGGCATCTTTGTAAGTGCAGGTGTGTGAAATGTGCATTGTGGTCCATGTATGCGTTTTATTATAGAGTTCATATTTTTGCAGTAGTTTTTTCTCTAAGTTTTACAACTACATGTGGAATCAGTGCCTATCACCACAAACGTTGTGAGTTCAAATCCTGCTCCACTCAGGCGAGGTGTACTCAATACAACATTATGTGATAAAGTTTGTCGGTGACTTACAGCAGGTTGGTGGTTTTCTCCGGGTACTCCAGTTTCCATAAACCTAACCCTATAAGGCCATCTATTCTACAAAAAAAAGTGGATACATAAGAGGGTTGGGATTTCTTGTGGGGGTACTTTAGTAGTATTTTATTATCTCATTGAATCTGAAATGTGGTCTAGGAAAAGGGATGGCCTTGTAAGAGGAGGACTGTTGTATTGTGGTATCTTTTACAGGAACAACAACAGACAAGACAAAGACAATTGGCCATGGATGAAAAACAATGTAGATCTTACTTAACACTGGCTACAGAAACTGTTGATATGTTCCATTATCTAACACAGAAAATTATAGGACCATTCCTTGACTCTGTAAGTTTGGGTTTAGTTTCAGTATTTAGGTAAAAGGTTAGCTGTAAAGTTGAACTTTAACCTCTACATTTAATTTCATTACTTAGTTGAAAAGATAGATTTAATGTTAAACTTTATCCCATAGATTTAATATCAGCATTTAGGTAAAAGGTTAGCAGCGATGTTGTACTTTGACCTTAAGCTTTAATTTCAGCATTTAATTAGAAGGTCAGCTGTACTGTTAAACTTTAACCTTCAGATTTGATATATTTCAGCATTTAGTTGAAAGGTCATCTGTACTGTAAACTTTAACCTGCAGATTTTATATATTTCAGCATTTAGGTGATAGGTTAGCTGCTATGTTGAACTTTAACCTACAACAACTGTGTGGTCCAAAATGTAAGAATCTAAAAGTAAAGAACCCAGAGAAGTATGGATGGGAACCTAAAAAACTGCTGGACAGTTTGACTGATATTTATTTACATTTGGACTGTGATGAATTTGCAAATGCTATTGCCAACGATGAGGTTTGTAACAAATACATGTAAAACTCAGATTGACGTCCAATCCTCAAATCCATGTCCGATTTCTACGTCACATGCATCTTTACCTCAGATCTAATTCCGTTTTTAGCTCACCTGGCCCAAAGGGCCATGTGAGCTTTTGTCATCACTTTGCATCCGTCGTCACCCGTGTCTGTAAACTTTTGATGTTTTCATCTTGTTCTCTGAAACTACTGAACAGATTTGGACCAAACTTGGCAGAAATATTTATTGGGAGGTCCTCTACCAGATTTGTTATTTTGGTGCAGATCGGAAATCCAACATGGCTGCCAGGGCCAATAATATGTTCTGATTTGTTGAAACTTTGAAAATCTTCTTGTCAGAAACTACTCAGCCGATGGAATTGTAACATTATAGAAATGATGACTGAGTAGTCCTCTACTAAGTTTGTTATTTTTGTGCCGATTGCATATCCAAGATGGCCACCATGACTCGACTTAGTTTAACATTGTACCCTATGGAAAAAATATTTAAAAGTCTTCTCCTCTGAAACTAGTAAGTCAATTTAAAGTTAACATGGCATGAATGGTCCTTAGGTGGTCAACTTTCAAAATTATGTCCTGTGACCCCGACCTCCATCCAAGATGGCGCCATCAGCGGACATAGATTTAACATAGGACTCTATGGGAAAAATGTTTAAAAACATTTTTCCTCTGAAACCAGTAAGCCAATTTAAAGCAAACATGGCATGAATGGTCCTTAAATGGTCAACTTTCAAAATCATATCCAGTGACCCAGACCTCCATCCAAGATGGCCGCCATCAGCAGACATAGTTTTAGCATAGGACCCTATGGGAAATATGTTTAAAAATCTTCTCCTCTGAAACCAGTAAGTAAATTAAAAGCAAATATGGCATGGATGGTTCTTAAGTGGTCAATTTTCAAAATTGTGTCCGGTGACCCTGACCTCCATCCAAGATGGCTGCCATCAGTGGACATAGTTTTAACATAGGACCCTATGGGAAAAAATGTTTTAAAATCTTCTCCTCTGAATTCAGTAAGCCAATATAGCAAACATGTCATCGATGATCCTTAGGAGGTCAACTTCCAAAATTGTGTTCAGTGACCCCGATCACGGTCCAAATTGGCCGCCGTCAGCAGACATAGCTTTAACATAGGACCCTGTGGGAAAATTGTTTAAAAGTCTTCTCCTCTGAAACCAGTCAGCCAATCTAAAGCAAACATGGCATGGATGGTCCTTGGGTAGTATACTTTCAAAATTGTGTCCGATGACCACGACCTCCATCCAAGATGGCTGCCATGGGCAGACATAGTTTTAGCATAGAACCCTATGGGATTTGAATAATAACTTAAATGTATTCGGCATGCAGACATTCTTAAGAGGGCTTATTTATGTCAGGTGAGCGATACAGGCTCACCTGAGCCTCTAGTTCAAACTCTCAAATCAGCATCCAATTCTCAAACCTATGTCCTTTTTCAAATGGTCAAATATGCATCCACTTCTCAAATTTATGGCCGTTTCTCATTTTCTCAAATCGACAATATCAATTATGGTACACCACAATATAGCTGAAATACTGCTAAAGTTGGCCAATCAATCAATTATAGTTTTCAAATTAAACTTGATTGTAGTAAAACTGGTGTACGAGAAAACCCTTTTTATTTGCTGTAGTCACATCATGCTACACCTGGCATATCCATTGATTTTAGGAATTAAAATCTTTATCATAATAGTCATGAAATTATCTCTGCTTTAGCTGTAATAAAGGTAGTGTACTATGAAAATAACTAAATAAAATACCTAATTTTAAACAATCTTAATTTTCTGTGATTTAAAATGTAAAGCCTATAACCAAAGATTAAATACCAATGGGAAAAAACTTGTATGGTACAAAAAATTATTAATATTTAATACCTGGGTATATGTTATTTGTTTGCAGAGATCTTACAGAAAGGAACTTTTTGATGATGCCATTTCTAGGATGAGACGAGCAAGGATTAAGACTGAACAAGAGATTGAAAAATTCAGGAAATTACAAGAGAAAATTGAAGACTTAGTGAGAGAAAAACATAGTGCTGAGACAGATTATGGTGAAATCCCTGAAGAATTTAAAGGTAGTGATCATGTTGTCACATCTGTTTGTTATGTCTGTGCCTAAAACATTCAGACAAACTAGCTTGAATAGCATTTTAGAAGAATTTTTTCTATTTGATTAAGCAAATTTTATTCAATTTTTAGCTCACCTGGCCAAAGGCCATGTGAGCTTTTGCCATCAGGTTTTGTCCGTCGTCCGTCGTAAACTTTTCACATTTTAATCTTCTCCTCAGAAACCACTGGGCCAATTTAGACCAAACTTTGGTGGAATGGTCCCGTGATCCCGACTTCCAACCAAGATGGCCGCCAAACTAAAAATAGAAAAAAGGGGGGATGAAATTTTAATTGTCTATTGCTGCTTTAGTATAAGTCACAATGAGTTCAAATTTTAACTGCAGATACATGGCAAGGAGTAATTTAACATATATTCCGGGTTTTTCTGTGGAATTTTTCTTTCAGCCGATTTACACAGATTATGCAATTTAGGCATATTTTGATAAAAGATCACATTTAAATCTTCTCCTCTGAAACCCCTGAACCAAATTAAACCAAGCCTGGCAGGAATGGTCTCTAGGTGGGTTCCTTTCAAAATTGTGTCCGACAGTCCCGCCCTCCATTCAAGATGGCTGCTGTTACTAAAAATAGAAATTTCTTCATTTGTCCATTGTTGCTTTAGTAGAAGTCAAAATGAGCTCAAATTTTAACTGCAGCTACATGGCAAGGAGTAGTTTAACATATATTCCGTTTTTAGCTCACCTGGCCTTTAGACCATGTGAGCTATTGCCATCACTTTTCGTCCGTCGTCCGTCCATCAACATTTCACATTTTAATTTTCTCCTCAGAAACCACTGGGCCAATTGCAACCAAACTTTGGTGGAATGGTCCTTGGATGGTCCCCTTCCAGAATTGTGTCCGGTGATCCCGATTTCCAACCAAGATGGCAGCTAAGCTTAAAATAGAAAAAAGGGGGGATGAAATTTAAAAAAAATCTTCTCCTCTGAAACTACTGAGCCAATCTCAACCAAACTTTGCTGAAATGGTCCTTGGGTGGTCCCTTTCCAAAATTGTGTCCGGCATTTCAGACCTCCGACCAAGATGGCCGCCACAGCCGAACTTAATTTAACATAGGACCCTATGGGAAATTCCCATCAAAATCTTCTTGTCTGAAACCATTTGCTCAATAAGAACTAAATTTTGATGAAATAGTCATTGGATGGGTCTCTTCCAAAAATGTGTCCGGCGGTTCGGCCCTTCGACCAAGATGGCCCCCACAGCCAAACTTAGCTTCACATAGGACCATATCGGAAATCCACGTAAAAATCTTCTCCTCAGAAACCACTGGGCCAATTGCAACCAAACTTAGGTGGAATGGTCCTTGGATGGTCCCCTTCCAAAATTGTGTCCGGTAATCCCGACTTCCAACCAAGATGGCCGCCAAGCTAAAAATAGAAAAAAGGGGGGATGAAATTTTTAAAAAATCTTCTCCTCTGAAACTACTAAGCCAATCTCAACCAAACTTTGCTGAAATGATCCTTGGGTGGTCCCCTTCCAAAATTGTGTCCGGCATTTCAGACCTCCAACCAAGATGGCCACCACAGCTGAACTTAATTTAACATAGGACCCTATGGGAAATTCCCATACAAATCTTCTTGTCTGAAACCGTTAGCTTAATTGGAACCAAACTTTGATCAAATATTCATTGGATGGTCCTCTTCCAAAATTGTGTCTGGTGGTCCCGCCCTCTGACCAAGATGGCTGCACAGCTGAACTTAGTTTAACATAGGATTCTATGGGAAATTCACATAAAAACCATCTTGTCTGGAACCAGTAGCTCAATTAGAACCAAATTTTGATGGAATAGTCATTCGATAGTCCTTTTCCAAAATTGTGTCCAGCAGTCACGCTCTCCCACCAAGATGGCCACCACAGTGCAGTTGCATTCTTATTGAAAGCAGCTTTGATCCAGGTGAGCGATTACAGGCTCCTGGGAGCCTCTGGTTACTAGCCTGAATCAATTTTTACTAGAGTGGGGCATAGGGCTAGTGGTTTTTGGTGCAGACTGCTTACATGTGATAATATTGTAGCAACTACATTAACGTAAGCTCTGTAAACACATAGACAGTAAAACAATACTGGTTGATAACATTATCGAAAACACGAAACAACTCTGACACGACGTAAACACAAAGGCAGTTAAACAGTAGTCGTTGATAAATTCACAGACAAAGCGAAATAACTCTGACTCAATGTAAACCCCTTAAACACAAAAACAGTCAAACAGTATTGCTTGATAAATTGGAAAATATCACGAAACAACTCTGACCCAAAATTAAGCTGTAGTGTTTGACAATCCCATCAAAAGCACCAAACAATTTCGACTCGACGTGAATCCTTTAAGCACAACAAATGGTATTGGTCGACAATTCCTTCAAAAACACTGAACAACAATTTTGACCTAAGGTTATCCCCTTAGGCACAAAAATACAAACAGTATTTGTTGACAAGTCCTCCCACTACACAAAATGGTAATTCTGACTTTTAAACAAAAAGCTGTTAAGCATGTTATGGTCGAAAATTCCACCAAAACATTAACAAGTTTGATCTAATGCAAACTCATATATATATATTAGCATCCTGTGATATTACTGCTGACCTCTAATCTGGTTTATTTTTTATTACAGATCCATTGATGGATACATTATTAGAAGATCCTGTAGTGTTACCCAGTGGAACAGTCATGGAAAAGTCTATAATTTTACGTCATTTGCTGAACTCTCAGACAGATCCATTCAACAGACAGCCTTTATCTGAAGATGAATTAAAACCTGGTGAGTTTAAATAGTCAAATTTATAACCTCCTACCTCTAACCCCCTCTGAACTCTCAGACAGATCTATTCAACAGACAGCCTTTATTTGAAGATGAATTAAAACCTGGTGAGTTCATATAGTCAAACATATGACCTCCTAATAACCTGGTTAGTTGATATAGTCAAACATATAACCTTCTACCTCTAATCTGAATTCCTAGACAAATCCATATAAACCTAGACCCTGATTTCCTAGACAAATCTATTTAACAGACAGTCTTCATCTGAACATGACACTAACCATTACTCCTTAGATGCAGTTATTTCTTCTATAGACGTCTGCTTACCGTTTTATTTCTCGTATTTTACAGCTACAGATCTCAAGAAGAAGATTCAACAATGGAAGAACGATAAACGAAAATCAAAGAAATAGATAAAATTAATGGTGTTTGACATAATATAAATGATAAATAGTCACACATGTTATGTGTGTGAGGTGTAGAATTATGATGTAAGAAACTAAGGGATGTCTCAAAGTACTACAGTGGAATGTTTGATATTTTAGGGTTGTCTCAAAGTACTACAGTGGAATGTTATATACTTTAGGGGGTGGTCTCAAAATACTACAGTGAAATTTGTCATGGAACAGTAGTGTATAATTATTTCAATGGCGAAAAAAAAGAACTGCATTTATACATTACCTGTTAATAACTGTGTATTTTACATATGTAAAGGACTGCATATACCAGTTAATGACTGTGTATTTTACATATGTAAAGAACTGCATTTATACATTACCTGTTAATAACTGTGTATTTTACATATGTAAAGAACTGCATTTATACATTACCTGTTAATAACTGTGTATTTTACATATGTAAAGGACTGCATTTTTACATTACTTGTAAATGATTGTGCATATTACATAACTCTATCATCATCATTCAAGTTTTTGTGTCTGTTAATTCAGTTGTATTTTTTGTTCATGAGTGAGATGAACAAAAATAATTAAACTGTGATTTTAATTTTAAAACAAAAGTAGATGTTTTTTTCTTTGTTTTTTCGTGTTACGAAAAATTAAATTAATAGAGTGTGATGTATTTATGACTGTTTCTGTGAAATTACGGTTTTGAGTTTTTTTTGTTTTTGTTTATTCAAACTATAAAGCCGTCAATAAATAATGTGATGTGTTCTTGAATAACTTAGGGGCTGTTGTGGTCATGATCGTATGGTAGTTGGATTTATAACTACATATGCAATCAGTGACTATCACCACTAATGTGAGTTCGAATCCCGATCTGGCAAGGTGTACTTGATAATTGTCATGCTACAATGCAGTAAATAGTGTGATGTAATTATGAATATATTGGCATGACTGTTTCTGTGAAATTAATATATAATGTATTTGTGTGATGATAATATCTTGGCTATAAAATAGCTGATTGTCTAAGACTAAAAATTTGTGATTGTTGTAGAATTTTATGTCAACAGACCATACTGAGGACAGACACTGGCATTATCAGGCTACATATATATTACCTTCCATACCTACATTTTACTTTAGAAGCCATCGTCCTGTTAAAAATTAATTGCCAACACTTTCGACTTTGAACGTACCTGATGAAGGTTATTCCAGAAATGTGTTATAACCTCTACAATTTCGGGGCCATCATGCCCATGATCATACGGTAGTTGGATTTACAACTACCTTATTAATCCGTGCCTATCACCACTAACGTGAGTTTGAATCCCGCTCAGGTGAGGTCTACACGATACAACATTATGTAATCAAGTTTGTCAGTGACTTGCGACAGGTCGATGGTTTTCTCCGTATACTCCGGTTTCCTCCACCAATAAAACTGACCACCACGATATAACTGAAATATTGTTGAAAGTGGTGTTAAACACCATAACCCTATAACCCCCTCACATTGTTTGAAAATTTAATTGTTGTATCCACAATGAAACATCATTTTATTATACACATTCAAGTTTTCATAGATAATAGCCACATTATCTATTGGATCTGAACTTGGGATGCCCAAAGGTTTAAATATTCTGTAAATATTGGGAAAATAAAAACAAAATGTTTCTCAAGAATTAAGAATAGAAATGCAATTTTCTCCTATTTTTAATGTGTTTAACCAATTGGTAAAAATTTTGTAATATTTTTAATTACCATGGTGGTGAAATTACTCTCTAAAGATCGAGCTTTAAAATTCGAAAATTAAGAATATTAAAAGTCTTGACTGGAGAATAATTATTCTAATCCAATTTATAGCAGGAGATTCTATATATATATTGTATTGGCATGAGACATCATAATTTAATTCTTTATTTATTTAATGAAAATTTCCAACAGTCAATATCTACGAGCGGTTTTCCTCAAAATGAGACCTCATTGTGATATAAAGACGAGATTTTGTGCCAGTGTCTGATAGGTCCAAGTCCTTGGTGATCAAACTTATGTTGCGATAGACAATTCTTTTTACCTTGCGAGCAATATTGGCTCATGTATGCTTGTTGGAATAGAACCACATAAGTAACACAGGTTCATATAAGTTTCATGTAGGCTTTGAAGGAAATGCAAGGCATTAATATGTGTATTAGACATAGTACTGTGATTATTTAGTATGTATGAAGTAATATGCATTCATATTTATGATAGATTTGTGTCCTTTCTGATTAAAATTGTATTTCTCACTTGCCTCCCTTTACTGACATGTCACGGCGTGGAAGATTTGAGGAAAATCCCATTACAAGGCACACGAGAGTGATCCTATGTATCATTCAATGAAAATGGTGATTGCAAAACTATGAAAGTGTTTCTATACAGCATTGAATGTTAAGAGCAATCCGATTGGCTGAAAAAGGTTATAACCATATTTATCATTGTATATTCATGACATAAGGTTACTCACACGTGATATGTAATAGGGTATCCTCAGATCTCCCTCACCACGACATATCAGTAAAGGGGTGCGAGGAGGGATCTGTTTTTAATTAAGATTGATTTGCATAAATGAAGTACCTGTACATGTATGTAATAGACATTCAGATTTATGGTAGAACTTGTGATTATTTTGTGTATGAATGAAGTATAAAGACATTCAGAGTTAAATATGTGTACCTTTATTATATTGAATGTGTTCATATGTTGGTGTTTTTTGTTGGTGTGTTGTGTATTGTTTTAATATTATGGGCAGAAAAAAAATAATTGTCATTTTTCATAATCAATTTCATTTATAACCATATACAGGTCACCTTTGGGACAAAGAAAAGGTGGTCTTCTAAGACAGGTGACCTCTTAAAAGAGGTTAAATTCAAATGAAATGTTCTATAACGGAGTGATTTTTTAAGTCTGGTAATGTCTTAAAAGAAGTTCAATTCATATGAAATTTTCTGACAGGATAAGAAAAAGGTGACCTTTTAATACAGGTGACAGCTTAATAGAGGTGACCACATGAGCAGGTCTGACTGTATACCAGTGTCCTGAACAACAGGGTTGCGTTCAATATCGTAGCTGCTAGGTAAAATAGCCATGACGTTATTGAACGATTAGCTACGTAGCAGCACTAGCAAATATGCGCCAATCATATAGAATAATTTCTTTGAACATTTTAGCTAGTCGTATTTGTCTAGTTACCTTAATAAAGTATCATCCGTATTAAAAGCGTTGCCACTTTCTGCAATGCCACTATTTTTGCCTTACGAAATTAAATTTAGTTTTTGTCACCATCTTGGATTCAAAAGCTAGCATAATTTTTTTAAGCTAGCTAGAGCTACGTAGCGGCTAGGTTAGCTTTCCGTTCAATAGGATTTTTCTATGTAGCTTAACCTAGCAGTTACGATGTTGAGCGCACCCCAGGTGCCTCTGATAATTTCAGCAGACGACAATGTTGTGATAACTCATTGTAATACAATTGAAAAAATTTGTTAAAAGCAAGGGTATTTTTAATCTTGGTAAATAACACAGGAATTTTTCTTTGTCAGTAAAAAATATTTATTTCAATATCAAAATTATCAGAGGAAATAATGTACAGTAAAACCTGTATTAAGAGGTCACCTTTGGGACATAGAAAATGTGGTCTTATAAGGCAGGTGACCTCTTAAAAGACGTTCAATTCATATGATATTTTCTGACGGAACAAGAAAAGGGTGACCTTTAAATACAGGTGACTGCTTTATAGAGGTGATCTCATGGGCAGATTTGACTTGTATTTCATTATTTACAATTGTATTTCATATACCAATACATAATTTTTGAATTAAAGAATAAATTTTAACAAAATTAGTTTGTTTTTAGTTGGTTTATTTTGAATGGGAGATCAGGAGATCTAAAAATGCTCTTTTTGGGGTCGCGTCAGTAGTCAGCATGAATACATTTGATGTCTGTCTATTGTTTGCGTTCCAAAACACATGTTTGTCTTGTCTGCTGGATTTTGTAGAAAAGTCGCTGATTGGTCAATTTATAATGCATTCATGTTGACCCGTGACTCAACCCTTAAAGGAACATTTTTTTTTTAGATCTCTCACTCGTCTTGGTAAACATCTGATACAAAATAAGGAGCACATGCGGAGATCCAATTCTAATTAGATTGAATTAATTATAGATTGTGAAAATAAAATTTTGAATATTTTTTTTTTTAATTTTTATGGAAAAAAAACTGAAATGAATCACTTCATTTATGATCAAACTGGTTTTTGTAATACATTTTATAGTGAAATAAAAAAGTTGCATGTTTTCCTATTTTCAATGGTGGTAGAATCAAATCAATATGTAATATAATAATCTTTATTGCATATAAAACCCTTTTGGGTATAGCTATATAAACAAACTTTAACATTAAACAGACAATCCTGTACAATCTGACACATTTCACTGGTCCCTTGGTGTGTCGTATTACACAGATTCAACTGTATATGGTGTTGTTTTCTGAAGAAAAAATGCAATGCCAATGGTAACAACAGAGGTCCTGGCTTTAATCTTTTTAGAATTTAGAGAAGTACAGCTGGCAGATTTCAACAACCAAGTATCTGGTTCCCTCCTTTATTGAAATAAGTTGATTGATTGATAATTTTAGCAATATTTCAGCTATATTGTGGTGTGAACAAATTTTATGTTAACTTAGTATTGAAATAAGGATACATTTTGTCAATTTATTTCATGAAAACAGAAGTCTTCCCTACTTTCTCAGCTCACCTAGCACAAGGCCAAAAAAAAAAAGAACCATTTAAAAATATTTTGATGAAACCACTGCCAGTTGTACTTCTCTTAATTCTAATAAGATTCTAGGGGCCACGATTGACAGTTGTCAGTGTTCTCTGGGTACCACTGCCACAATATCAATGAAATATTGTTGAAATTGGCACTAAACACCCATAGCATACCCATAGAAATACTCTGGTTTCCTCCACCAATTCAACCAAATTTGGCTTTATGGTCTCGTCTACTTTCAGAAATTTATTGGACAGTCATGTGCTCCTTCCAATGAGGACTGGCTTTAGAATTGGTTTCTCACAAAGACCATTATCTATGGGTAGTGCTATGGATGTTTAGTGCCAATTTCAACAATATTTCACTGATATTGTGGCAAGTAATTTCATTGGTTAAGGAAACCAGAGTATTCCCTATGGGTAGTGCTATGGGTGTTTAGTGCCAATTTCAATAATATTTCACTGATATTGTGGCAGTAGTTTCATTGGTGGAGGAAACCAGAGTATTCCCTATGGGTAGTGCTATGGATGTTTAGTGCCAATTTCAACAATATTTCACTGATCTTGTGGCAGTAGTTTCATTGGTGGAGGAAACCAGAGTATTCCCTATGGGTGTTTAGTGTCAATTTCAATAATATTTCACTGATATTGTGGCAGTAGTTTCATTGGTGGAGGAAACCAGAGTATTCCCTATGGGTGTTTAGTGTCAATTTCAATAATATTTCACTGATCTTGTGGCAGTAGTTTCATTAGTGGAGGAAACCAGAGTACAAAAATGTATTCCCTATGTGTATGCTATGGGTGTTTAGTGCCAATTTCAACAATATTTCACTGATATTGTGGCGGTAGTACCCAGAGAACACTGACGACTGTCGATTGCCGCCACAATAGCCCCTAGAATCTTAGAATGAATAGATAGACTAACTGATAGTAAATCAAACTAAGGTATCCATTTTGAAAATTATTTTACTTTTAAAGTTTAAACATATTTTATTTGCGTTATAAAAAGTAGCAATTGGGATTGGACACAAGTTATTACTTTATTTAATTCAAACAATATTTATTTAGAAAATAATCAGAAAATATGGTACATCAAACATAGTAAATACAGACAGGATTCAGTAATAACCAATTATTGCTTTTATAAATCTGTCTCCTAAAATAAATATACATAGTATAATCATGACTATTATAGCATGCTCTTTATAAAATATATCTAAACTATTAATATATTTATATAATAATATTGCTGGTAATTTATAATAAGACGTCCTCCCGAGTCAAGGTCATGAGTCCACACAATGCGACATGAACATGTCACGCTGTGTGAACACAGGAACCCTGGCCAGGGAAGATGATAATTTGATAGAGTAGAATAAAAGTATATGAAATACTAATAATGTATACTAAGGAGGGAAAAATGATAATTTATGGTTAATTTTGAGGCGAGATGTACGTCACTCAAGTATGGTAAGCCATATGATCATGGTGTAAAGCTTTTACTTTTGATGATGTATTGAGATTGAGAAAGCTGAAACTACCAACATTAACGTTTAGGATAATTCGTGGAGATATGATAGAGCTATACAAAATACTGAGTTTTTAGTTTATAACAATTTTATTTGCTCATAGAGACAAAAAGGATAAGACACAAGTTTTACCAACTTATGAAGTCTTCTCCTTGGAATTACATAATAAATATAACACATATACATATGAGAAAGAGCATGCACATTAATGAAAGTATACCAGTAACAATTACACATGTAAAAGAGAACAGAAAAACAGTGAAAAAAAAAGGGAAAAAGAAGTTTGGTGTGGACACGATGATCATGCTGGGTATATTAATAACTTTATACAATGAGGAATTTTTTAGATCTTCTAATAAACTTGTAAACATCTTTAAAAATTAAACAGTTATCTTCATAAGTTAGATTTTTGTTACCTGTAGTAAGTAGAGCAAGATCGATTTTCATTCTAAATCGATTTACACAAGTTAACAGATCCCTCCTAATATCGGTGTATTTACTACATTCAAAGAAGAAATGAAACGCCTCTTCTCGAGGAACACCACAAGCACAATTTGGACTAGATACTATATTTGATTTAAATAAATCGTTGTTCAAGAAGGAAGCTGAACATCGAAGTTGCGTTAATATCACATTTAACTTCCGTGGACCATACATGAAATGTTTAGGAACAATATTTATTTCATTTGCATTGTTTAGTAACACACGTTTGAATTTTAATGGGGTGTCAAGATTACGGACAGAGTTCTCAAGTTTATTCCATTCTCTAACAGAAGAAGGAATGAATGACGAATTCGTCGAAGAAAGTCTACAAAAGGGGACTATTAGATCGCTGCCATTACGTAATGGGTAGATTGTTGTACTTTGAATAGTGGGGGGAATCAAATCATGCAGATATTGCGGTGCAAAACCGTTGTATATCTTATAAAACAATTGAAGTTTTCTTCTGTGACGCCTACTATATAATGGTTCCCAGCCAGTTTCGAAATATAAAGAATCAGTCTTTGTAAATATGGGCAATCCAGTTACAATTCTGGCAGCTTCTAACTGTAATTTTTCTAATTTGTTTGAATGGCACGTGCCACAATTGTCGCAAACTTCACACGCGTATTCAAAGATGGGACGAATATAAACCAAATACATTTTTTCTAAGTTTTGTCTAGTCATTTTAAATTTTAATTTTCTTAATACTCCTAAATGTTTACTTATAGTTTTAGCAATATTTTCTACGTGCTCGCTCCACTTCGCGTCATGAGATAATGTTACACCTAAATGCTTATGACTGGAGGTATTAGATATTAATTTACTATTGAATGAGAAATTTAAATTATTGGGTATTTCCATATTTGAACAGATCATAATTTCAGTTTTGTCTGGATTAAATTACATGAGCCATTGTCCAGACCAAGTACTAAGTTTATTTAGGTCATGATTTATAACTAATTCTAAAGTATCAAGACTGGAGCTTGAATACCTCAAGGATGTATCATCAGCAAATAGCCTAGTTAAAGAAAGAAGTTGTTCACCAATATCGTTTATATATAAATGAGGAATAATAGGGGACCAAGCACAGACCCTTGGGGTACCCCAGCAAAAACATTAGACAATGATGACGACGAATCTCTGATGACCACTTTTTGCTTTCTTTCATGAAGATAATTTTTAAACCATGATAGTAAATTTCCTGTTATTCCATATGATTTCATTTTATGTATAAGTCCATTATGCCATACCTTGTCAAAAGCTTTTGAAAAATCAGAATACAAAACAACTAAATTCTTTATTTTCTAGTGAATTTAAAATAGTGTTATATAATTCAATTAATTGATGAACAGTTGAGTGCTTGGGTAAAAAGCCCTATTGGTATTCGTAAATAAGTTTGTTACTATGAAGATGGTTGTAGACATGTTTATAAACTACCCTCTCCATTACTTTTCCTACACAGCATGTAAGGGATATGGGTCGGTAATTAGATGGTAAAGAGGAATCTCCCTTTTTGAATATTGCGATTACATGAGCTATTTTCCATGTGGATGGATATTTACCTTGGGCCAAAGATTTATTAAATATAATTTTAAGTGGTTTTGCTATTTTTTCTAGTGATATTTTTAACATCTTATGACTGATACGGTCAGGGCCGGACGCTTTTTTTGGATCAAGAGTATGCAGTATGTCTTCTATTTCATTCTCTCGTATTTGAATATCATTGATAATATTATCTGTTCTATTCTCAAATTCGGGAAGATCTTTATTTTCTTCGTTTAATTTAGATATTAAAGTGAAATATTTATTCAATAATTCACATTTGTCTGAGTCGTCATATACAATATCGTCAAAATGTTTATCATTAATTGTGTTTTGGATTGGTGGAATAGAATTGTTCCCCTTGTTTGATTTTATTAACATTTTCATTATTTTCCAATAAGTTTTAGAATTTGAATTATCGAGTAAAAAATTGTCTATGTTATTTTCAAAATTTTCCCTAACTATTTTTTTTCATATTGTTTACTTTATTTCTTTTTTTTTTTAATTTCGTTATATCACTTACTCTATTGTGGTTTAAAACCTTTTTTCGTATTCGATCGCGAATTCTAATTTCCTTTCTTATTATATTGTTGAACCAGGGCTTGTCATTTTCTCGTATTATTATTTCCTTAGTAGGTATGCAATCCCTAGCTATTTCTAAAAACGTTTTAGTAAATTCATTACACATATCATCGACATCATCAACATTTCCTATCTTATCATTCCAATCAATTTCATTTATATTTTTGTCAAACTTTTCTATGTCTATTTTGTCATATTGCCAAATTTCTCTTTTAAATGTAGTTGAAATTCCCTTGGGACAATCAATATATGCAACGGCTGCATCATGATCGCTAATATTTCGTGGTATATTTATAACATCAGAATAAATAGAATTAAGATTATCACTCAAAATAATCGGATCTAACAAAGTGCTAGAATTTTCAGTAACTCTGGTTGGTTTATCAATAACATTTTTAAAAACAAATGTATTCATAATATCTACAAGATTGTTATTGTTTACACAAAATAAGTTTGAATTCAAGTCCCCGACTAGCACGATATTTTCATTGAACTGAGTGGCCAACTCGATTGCATACATTAATCTGTTCCAGTAATCTGGGTCAGTCCATTGTGCCCGATAAGTGTTGCATAGGAGAAAGGATTGACCTTTAGCATTAATTTCGACCCAAAGTGTTTCATCAATTGAATTTTCTAATTCTTGTTTTCTTACCATTCGTATCGTATCTTTAGCATATATTAGTAGACCACCACCCGCATTTGTTCTATCTTTACGCTGGATTATATTTGAAAAGGATTCAAGAAAAATGTCACATTAGTCAATTCGTTCGTCAAGGTGTGTCTCCGTTAATAATAGGATATCAAAATCTTCAGCGAAATCATTGAGAAAGTCAATTTTATTTCTTAAACTACGTATATTAAGATTACAAAGAGAAATTGTTTTGTCTAAATTGACATTTTGTGAATTGGAGGAGCTTGGTCCTTGGGGGCCTGGATTAGTCTCGACATTGCCTATCATAAGTATGAATGTCAATATGAAAAGAAGAAATACTGCATTTACATTTGGATTTAAACTTTGGAGACAAAGAAGTGCAGCAAAAAGGAACGAGCAACGCAGGTTAGTCAAAAATATATCTTTGTATGAATAAGCGGAGAGGTTTATTGGTCTATTTGATTTCCTCGTATGAGCATGAAATAATCCAATAGCCTCCCTGTATGCCTCTAGGCTGTTACCCATTTGGCAACAGGACCACCAATTGGCATCCAGGGCAGCCTAATTGTCTCATTTCATGTACATGTATAATATGCAAGCCATCGTGTCCACAAACATAAGAAAGGGTAAAAAAGGGGGAAAATGAAAACAACTGAAACAATAAAAATGTACAAGCAAATCTACACAGTGTTGAGTACAAAAAAGATAACATTTGTTATGGAAATACACAATGGGGAAAATGGGATTTTATCAGATTACACATGTTTGACTTTGATTCAATATAACAGGGTTTTTGTTAGACCTAATAATGTTACGGACAATTGTCCTAATAGTGGTATTTCCTATCAGTCATTCCCTATTTACTTAACTAAATATTTGTCCTAAAAGTCTTCAAAGTTTAGGTCATTTTCAAAATCTTTAGGCCATTTGCCTAGAAAATGCCCCAAACTGAAACCCTGTATAATATATTGAATTTCTTTACAAAGAAAAATATCACAAGTTCAATCACAGATATAAGAGAAAGAAGATGGGGTTAAATTCTTACATGTAAAAATATATTATACAAGAGTTCACATAAGTTTACATAAACATACACATTATATAAAACAATTCACATAAGTTTACACCTTAACATGGCAGATAACGCATTTAAGAAAATAAAACATCATTTACGTGTTGTGCAGAGGTTTAACAATTATATTGACTTTAAGAATAATAGGTACTCAAAAATAATCAAAATTGGATTTCTGAAGATAAGCATTTTGTATCTTATCAATAAGGTGATTCTTTGTGACATAATAAATGCTTAGTATGTTAGTTACTAGGGTGGACTTTCACAAAATCTTTCAATAGAAAGAAAAGGGGTAAACATATATTTGAATGATCATTAACAGGCCCCTTAAGACTAAGTGGAAAATGATAATATTTATAAAGAGAACCAACCCACTGATCAGCGTATAAATATGACTTATGTAATATTATTCAATTTATATGCACACATGTATGATGTATATTCGAGATCACCGTGGAAGTAGAACGAACTTTTCAATTGATCAAATATGACTAACAATAGACCACCATCTATACATATATGACGTACAGTCGAGACCACCGAGGAATTACAACGAACCCGCCCATTGATCAATAAACAAATATTGACGACTAAAAATAGACTAAATAAGTAAATATACATGACGTAAATGTATTGTCGAGATATGACGTACAGTCGAGACCACCGAGGAATTACAACGAACCCATCCATTGATCAATAAACAAATATTGACGTCTAAAAATAGACTAAATAAGTAAATATACATGACGTAAATGTATTGTCGAGATATGACGTACAGTCGAGACCACCGAGGAATTACAACGAACCCACCCATTGATCGATAAACAAATATTGACGTCTAAAAATAGACTAAATAAGTAAATATACATGACGTAAATGTATTGTCGAGATATGACGTACAGTCGAGACCACCGAGGAATTACAACGAACCCA
>MJUT01022361.1:269089-292090 GCA_002080005.1 Gigantidas platifrons
ACAGTGTGACAAGGTCTCTTGTTAGTGCTAAAATTCGTCAGTTTGCAATTTATTGTACAGAGTGTGATATGTACGATAAAGTTGTATATAATGAAAAAAAAACAATTTGATTAAATTTGTTTTTCTTTTTTCTTTCCTTTTTCCCTTTCTTCTTCAATCAGTTATTTTATATTCCGTCCTCATTATTTTTTCTTTCCTGTTTCTTTCTCTCCTCCGCTCAGTACATACAAATACGACAATGCTATTGTATTGTATATTTTTTTTTTAAACTTTGATTTCCTTGGGTTGGGAAATTTATTTAGAACATGGGCTATACCAAACAAGTATTTGAAAAGGGGGGAAATAAACATAAAACAAAAGCTAAAACAACAAACTAAACAAAACCAATTGAGAATTTACATTATAGTTTAATTACTGGTATGTCATGTTGAAAGATTACTCTTGACTGTTTGCACTGAGATTGTTCTGGACACGTACACGTCCCATATCACTGGTGGGTTCAACAAAATCTATGTTTCTGAGTAGATCGAGGATGTCGTCGTGGTTACGAATTAGTTGTTTGGTGGAGGATTCAGATTTTTTAGCATATATACGGCCATCATTTGTCCAGTACGCGTTGATGTTATGATTGAATTTGAGGTCAGATAGTGAGTGGAAAATATGATAGGGAAGCAGCACCTTTTGTTAAACTGTGGAAGGACACGACATCAAGAACAGGGGTACGAGGCAATAGCTTAAAGATATTTCCTCAGACGGCACGCACAGAAATCAGGAAAAAATCATTTGCATTGAGAATTGCTAAAACATGGAACTGTCTTCCTGACTCAGTCATTATTGCACAAATCAAGATATATTATATGATGACCACAAGCCCACAATCACCGGAATGGGAAATGAAATTGAAATAGAGACTGATAGAGAGGAACCACAGGATCCTGAATCAGTAGCCGAACCTACGTAAACCTAAGTAAGTAAGTAAGTAAGTAAGTATTTCTGTATCGAAACGAAAATTAACGTATTCTGTTCGTCCGTCAATTCATTACTTTATTTAAGTCTTTTCCCTTTTACAATTTTTTTTTTAAATTATGGCACATAATGCAATATTTATACAAATAAACTTAACAATATGAAATATTTAGACCATAATAAATAAAAGAAAATATAAAGAAAAAAAATAAGGTAAAATAAAATATTAAAAAATGCATTGTTCTAAAATATTTGTAAACATTGGAAAACATGGCACACAAAGGTAAATTGTTCTAATGTGTAATATAGATATAATAAAAAAGAACGCTGAAAATTTCAAAACAGAGGAATGGGGAAGAAGAATGAAGGTTTAAAAAAAAAAAAAACCAACATCGACAGGAGTGAATATGCTAGTTACATTAGTCAAAGCACTGGGTGCTTCTAATAAAGGAATAAACAGCAGTTAAGATTTCTATGCTTTGTCCAGGAATCAGATATTCATCATCAGTTAATAACAATTCTACTGTGAGTATTCTAAAACTTACAAAACAGCCAATGTAGTTGCAGGTGATTCATGGCCCATGTAGTGATGCACATTTTGCCGAAGTTTATGTTAGTGTTTTAGTTGAAGCGAATTTTATATTACAAGCAAGTTATTTATGTTCCATCCAGACTAAGGGTATACAAATTGCACAGAATGGAAATCTTAAAACCTTTCCCCTGGCCACAGCTCGGCTAGTTTTTGTCAAGGGCTTATTGATAGTTAACACAGTATCCAGTTTAATGTCATTTATCAAATGAAGTAATTCTTTCAAAACATAAAAGAGCATATATACAATGAACAGGGAGTTTTATAAAATATTTGTAACATAAATTCACATTTCTCCTTTGATGTTTTTATGTAGTAATCAACTTTAAAATAGTGCACTTTTACAAACCATGGTCTAACATGAAGATCTTGATGTTATTCCATGATTTTGACATCACATGAGAATACTAGTTAAGTTTCTATGGAAGTGGGAGGAGCTTACGTCATGGTTTAATATAAAGATAACCAACTCATCCTTCGGATTCGTTGGTTTAAATAAGTTAATTCGTAAGATCCATGGTATATATAATACAAAAACAATGTCAAATATTAACAGTAGAGACACTTCCTGGTCGATATAACAAGTGCCTATGACAAAAATGGTGGCGCTCAAAAACGGCCACTTATTAAATAGGCATTATTTCCAATAAAATATTATTTATAAATACTTTGAGCAATAAAGGTTCAAGAATACTGCCTTGTTTTAGGCCTAGGGGTGTCTTCCCATTTATCCAACTTTTGAAAATCAGGTCTTCCCATTTATCCAACTTTAATTTTTGCCACGTACATTGTAGGATTGTTTATTTAACATTAATTAGGTGTTGATTTGACCAAAATACCTGATAATTTGTTCTGGAATATGTACATGTACATGGTTTGAATAAATGAAAATTTATAATTCATATGTAAATAAATGTCAAGTTTTGAAAACATTCTATTTATGGAAAGTTGAGTTTTAGGATAAATTTAAAGTGCAATGTACATAATATGAACAGTTTGAATATTTTTTTAATTTCAATTTTACATGCACATCAATCATAATAATCAACTTGCATAATATATATCATTAAACCTTATTTACTGAGGAGAGAGTATTCCGACATGCCAGTGTTAATCATTAAACCTTATTTACTGAGGAGAGAGTATTCCCACATGCCAGTGTTAAGAGTTGTTTGTTCCACTTCTGTGGACATGTTTGGAAAAAAAAGTACAGAAACTTGGCTTACTTAGCTCTGGGTTGAAACTGACACCGAGAGATGGAACCACTACACTACAGCAGGGCCGTCTTAACACCATTATAGGCTCCAGGGCAAAGCAGTGCACTGGGGGTCATACCTACACAACTATATAAAGGAATAAAACTGTTAATATCGATAAAATTAAACATATTTATTGCATGTAAACTTCCAACAAAATCAGTGTTTAAACATTCACAAAACATGCCATACACATCATTGTTAGATTAGTAGGGGTCCCCCGGGCAACTGCCTAGCGTGCAAATCCGTTAAGACGGCACTGCACTACAGGATCACGAACTACAAACCACTTGGAGGGATTGCATCATAAATTCATTCTGATATACAATTTCTAAATGATTTGTAACATGAACTGAAGTCATGAAATATCGCACCTAGGTCGTTGATTATTGTACAGCTCTCTGAGAGTAATAAAACTACAGTTCAGATTTAAAATGTCTTGAAAATGCATAATTCTATTATAATTATTTTATTTGTATACTCTAGATTTTACAAAATGAAAATCCATTACCCCCTCTTCGTTATCCATAAAATAAACATTTCTATCTGTTTTATTTACCTTATTATCATCCCACCTGATTTTTCTTGTATTGTATACTTTGATTGGCTAAAGTTTTGAGTAAAAATTTCTGCAATTCGTATTTAAGGGTTCTACTTTGAATGAAGTGCCATATTAAAGTCTAAAATCCAACACTTCGATAAATTCAATAAAACAGAACATAAGAACATAGCTTACCTTAAGAATTGGTTTTAATGAGATATTATTCACGTTGGAAGGGAAAACTAGTGTAAAGATTCCCAATATCTACGATTTACTCTGGAAGCGTACATATGCTTAAGGTATAAATGCAATACAGAAGTCAAATGCATTTCGAGTAATTTATGTTTTTGTAAATTTTTATACCAATATGACAGCTCAATCGAAGCATTGGGTATTATATCTTAAGATTTGTCGACATCAATACTGCTTTTATAGCGGCAAATATCTGTTTACATATGCATCAACTTCAACTTGGGAAAGTAAAACACGCAAAGCTTAAATCTGAAAATACAATACAGTTCTCTCCCAAGTTTGTGCCAAACCCCCCCCCCCAAAAAAAACCCAATAAAATTGTACAATACAAAAAAAATCGCATTATAATTATACGAGATAGTTTGCCAAATTATTAATATTACTCTACAACAATCTTGTATTGTGCTGGTATACCTTGGTAACGTAACCCTGTTTTGTTAAGAATGTTTTTTGCAAGTTTTACTATTCCATCAGGCGTAACATCCTTACCTATATGAATCCATTGTCTATTATCGCCATGGCGATGCTGATTTTTGCCACGGAAACAAGTAGATGCATCATTAAATATGGACGGTTTCAAACGGACACCTTTCCACACTAATTTATTTACAACGGAACATATATTTGTTTTCAATAATGCATAGGTTATAATTCTCTGATCAATTCCCCAATCAACTGGTGCTTGTAATGTATTCCAGTTTTCCATAGAGTCTGCAAAGTTAGCACTGTTGTTTATATACATTAAACGTTTCCACAAATAACCACGCATTGCAATCAAGCTCATTGGAAATGTAAAACCACTTTCTTCGGAGTAGGTATGTTGCCACACCCAAGCGTCTCTTTGTGAAAATAATGGATTTAACACATCTACGTTTGATGGAAAAGCGTCAGCGTCAGACGTGATGATGATGTCATCTGGTTTAATTTCTTTTAATTCAAAAGCAAACATTCTAACCACTTGTGATGTTGTATGGCAATTAAGACCATCTAATGGATATACATGACGGATTATGGCATGGTCCTCTATAAGTTGCTGGACGATAGGACTGTCGTTTATGGTGGAATTTGATGACACGACAGTCACAATGACTCTTGTGCAACATATCAGTTGCCATAATCGATTGGCCCAGATGATTGAAAGCTGATAATCGAAGGAAATTCGAGATGCTTCCATATTTTTTACATTACCATCAAGGCATATTGCGAGAGATATCCATACGGTGTTATCTTGTTGTAACTTGACCATTACACTTTGATTTCTAGTACGAAAACTTAATAATTCCATCCTGTCAATGCACACGGGAGTGAAAATGAACAAATGATTCGAGCTGAACAGCCCTTTAAATTGATTAAAATAACTTTTGTTTCTATCTGTTGATATTAAAAGTCGGTTGGTACTTTCGAACAGTTTATGAAGAATGTGTGTATAATCTTTTGACAGCCCTATTTCTAATACATTATTAGTTGTAGATATAATTGCAGCAAGAAGCAGGAGTAAATCGGTTGATCGTCTGCTTCCTGATTGTTCTACAAGTCTTGAAATAGTATCAATCTTCTTCGTCTTACTCTTGCTGCGGTTACCGAGTTGATACGCTTTTACTAGTTGTATAGCTTCACTGTATGGCGTATTTGAATATGTCGCACGTCCTCTATATAACCGTGTAAAGCTTTTAGAGCCTTTAATTTCAATATAGTTGTTGGTTGGTGAAAAGTTAAATGAAGTACCCTCCATGAATGTTATGACAAGTATCGCAGTGTTGTTAAACAACCTATATAGATCGTCATTCCTACCATATTCCAGTTGAAGATTTACGAACACGACTCCCCAAAAGTAACGTCTACCAGTGTTTTGCTGGAATATACCAATATGTCTTCTGGAAAAGTCATAATGTTCTTTGTAATTTTGAAATGGGATGAACGATGCAATGTGCAACATCAAACCTATTATGGCTGCTAATATGAATATTCGTTTAAAGCTTAAGCTTGCCTGTTTCCACGTAAGACAACCAGAAAAGCTTCTCATCCTGTATAAAAAAAAATAACATGAATATTTATGATCCAAGATAATGTCAGCATTTTTTTGTTTTCAAATAGAAACGTTACTATCTATATAGGGAGTCATTAAAAACACACGACCCGACAAAAACATGTTTGAAAATATAAAATTTTAGTTCTAGCATAATATTTGGAACACAAATTATGTACATTTCAGATTTAATGAGGCGCAGTTTTGTTCACGTACAATCACATCTGCACTTTGATGACAGGTCGATAACGGCAGAGAGGTACCGAGATAAAATCGCGATTCGACATGTTGCTCCAATGTTTAGGAACCACAAGTCTATCAGAATGACAACACCCGGACCCATACTGCCAGGATATTGATATATTTACAATACTTTTCCTATGTGCAATTGCCACAAGTTACAGCCCACAACTGTCCTCGATATGACATAAACTGATTTTATTTGATTGATTGTTTTTTTTTTTTTTAAATTAAATGATAAGTACAAGCTTACAAATACATCATGTAGGTAAAAATATAAAACTGGGAATGGATATGGGTAGAAATATACATTACTACATTGATGGATTATTATTCAAACAATAATAATGTACAAGATACGAAGTTTTTCTTTTTATATGTGTCCTATGGTGTTAAAATGATTGAATACTTTGTTAAAATTTAATTAAATTCAGTATAATTTTGTACATGTAATATGATCTTTTAAGATTATTATCATGACCCCTATTAAGTAGTAGGGTTTAATGCCTCTCGAATATTTAGTAATATTGTCTTATAAATAAAATCTTAGGTCTTATATGCCACCTTCGGTTTTTAGTGTTACTCGATCTTTGTTTTTCTGTGAGGTGTTCTGTATATCGTTGTCAATCGTAACTACTCGGCCATTCTCGCTACCCTGCAAATATTTGCAGGTAGGAGAATGGCCGAGTAGTTACGATTGTATCGTTGTGTGTCCCTTTTCTTTTGACCATTATGTTGTGTGTCCTTTTTTCTTTTGACCATTATGTTGTGTGTCCTTTTTCTTTTGACCATTATGTTGTGTGTCCTTTTTCTTTTGACCATTATGTTGTGTGTCCCTTTTCTTTTGACCATTATGTTGTGTGTCCTTTTTCTTTTGACCATTATGTTGTGTGTCCTTTTTCTTTTGACCATTATGTTGTGTGTCCTTTTTCTTTTGACCATTATGTTGTGTGTCCTTATTCTATTTACCGTTTCTGATTACTGCTTTGGTATCTTCAAACTCTTCTCACACATGATATTGAGATGGTAAACTAACTATTAAAGATTTTCTCAAATTCTTTGCTTATTTTAGTGAGTGACCACTTTTTTTGTGATACATCGACTGTTTTTTTAACGTCTGGTTGTAGTATGTCAGCACTATCCATAACGAGAACAAATGTAGACATATACCATGTATATTCACTAAAATATGTACGTGTGTTTTTATTACTTTCATTGAAAATTATGTACGGACGTTTTTATTTACTTTCACTAAATTATGTACATGTACGTACCTTTTTATTACTTTTCACTAAATGTGGTAAGTACGTTTTTATTACTATCAATGGGTCGATATCTCTGACGGTGGACTATTAGTTCCCGAGGGTATCACCCGCCCAGTAGTCAGTGTTGCTAACACTAGGTAGATACCTCTGCTGGTGGACTATTAGTTCCCGAGGGTATCACCCGCCCAGTATTCAGTGTTGCTAACACTAGGTCGATACCTCTACTGGTGGACTATTAGTTCCCGAGGGTATCACCCGCCCAGTAGTCAGTGTTACTAACACTAGGTAGATACCTCTACTGGTGGACTATTAGTTCCCGAGGGTATCATCCGCCCAGTAGTCAGTGTTACTAACACTAGGTAGATACCTCTACTGGTGGACTATTAGTCCCCGAGGGTATCATCCGCCCAGTAGTCAGTGTTACTAATACTAGGTAGATACCTCTACTGGTGGACTATTAGTTCCCGAGGGTATCACCCGCCCAGTAGTCAGTGTTACTAACACTAGGTAGATACCTCTACTGGTGGACTATTAAGTTCCCGAGGGTATCATCCGCCCAGTAGTCAGTGTTACTAACACTAGGTAGATACCTCTACTGGTGGACTATTAGTTCCCGAGGGTATCACCCGCCCAGTAGTCAGTGTTACTAACACTAGATAGATACCTCTACTGGTGGACTATTAGTCCCCGAGGGTATCATCCGCCCAGTAGTCAGTGTTACTAACACTAGGTAGATACCTCTACTGGTGGACTATTAGTTCCCGAGCGTATCATCCGCCCGGTAGTCAGTGTTGCTAACACTAGGTAGATACCTCTACTGGTGGACTATTAGTTCCCAAGCGTATCATCCGCCCGGTAGTCAGTGTTACTAACACTAGGTAGATACCTCTACTGGTGGACTATTAGTTCCCGAGGGTATCATCCGCCCGGTAGTCAGTGTTAGTGGACTATTAGTCCCCGATGGTATCATCCGCCCAGTATTCAGTGCTTCGGTATTGACATGGTTTATTAGATATATTTATTATTGAAATTTGAAGTTCCTAAACAACGCAATAATTATTAAAGCTAAGACTCCCCTCTCTCTAAGCACAGGTGACCTTGTAAGAGTACTTTTATTCCGGCGTGTAGAATTTCCGGTTAAGGTTAGGGTTAGGGTTAGGTTTAGGGTTACCATGGAAAAAATAACCTAGTGCAATAATCCCTCTGGAAATTATACACTAGTGTAACTTGTCCTCTGGAAAGAACACACTGTTACAACCTTAGCAGATGTTTGATATCTTGTTTATCTTTGGTATTCTTGCTCCCACAACATTTTTAATTATTTGGCTTTCCAATCTTTCAACTTTTAAAAGCGGGCTGCGTACATGATGAATGATATTCCAGAAACGCGTTTTGTGTACTAAATTAGATATCTACGTTTTATTTTCATATAGATAAAGGTGGGATCGGTCAATGAATGAAGTGTTTTGATTGTTACAAGGAAAAGGGGGAGATGGTGGATAGGGTCAAAGCATTTTGCCTCGCAAGAGGTCGCAATGATCACTTAATAAATATGATCTGCTGTTAATAAATAAACGTTAGAGAATATGAAGGAACAATCAAAAATGGACAATCCAGAGAAACATAGAGTACACAAGACGAAGAATGGTTTGAAGATACCATTGGCGTAATCAGAAGCCGTAAATCGAAGGACAGACAATATAATGGCCAACAGGTTAAACAATGAGCTACAAAACAATACACACTACATAAAACTAAAGATCGAGCAACACGAACACCACTAATAACAGGGGGTGAACTCAGGTGCCCCGGGTGACTGATCGCAAAGAGTGATTCGTATATGGAAATTTCCACGCTCCTCGTACCTGATGAAGGTTATTCCAGAAACGTACCTGATGAAGGTTATTCTAGAAACGTACCTGATGAAGGTTATTCCAGTAGCGTACCTGATGAAGGTTATTCCAGAAACGCGTCGTGTGCACTAAATTTGATATCTACGTTTTTATTTTTGTACGTATTACGAAAGAGACAACTAGCAGTAGATAATAATAAGTAAGTTTGTTAGTTGACGTTGGTGGCCCGTGGAAATCAATGTAAAAGTTTCCCGACCCAATGGCATCTATATCCTATTCTTCATGCGGCAACTTAAATTTCCATCTATTGGCTTACCCCAAATGCCACCTTTTTACATACATTATTTATTCTCTATATGCTTTCCACAACTAAAATGCTGTTAATTTGAGAAAAAAAAACCCAAAACAAACCAACAACAATCAATAGGTGTATTTGACATGGTGCTTGCCTGAAAAAAACGGATGATCTTTTTCGTGGACATGTTTTTTACTTTAACAAAGTAATCCAGATCACATGTGGGATACTGTACATGTATCATACATATATGTACCTGGAACTTTTTAACTTCACTTAATGTGTTTGAGCAGTATTTCATGATGAGAACAAGTTTATAAATGACGGGACGATCAAATATCGTAACTATGGTTCAAAGATTATGTTTGTGTGGTCTCCATGATCAGAAAGAAGATCTATATACTTTTATGCAGATATTTAAATACTAGTACCATCACATTTCTGCATATAATTAAATTTGTTATATGATACATTTGTATCACTAAATTTGTATAATATCGTGCACGCATTACTTAATTCCAAAACCACATTGATTTCATTTGCAACTACAAACGAACTAGGCCATTTTCGTAAATCGAGACATCATGAATAAAAGAACCGCCTAGGGCATGAATGCGCGACGTATCCCCCCCCCGCACTTGCATAATATTTAGTTTTATATATTTATAGAAAGCAGCCTTGCAGTCTTAATGTATAACATACTTACAAGCCACATGCAAAAATTATTCAAATCTATCCATGTTTACTAAAGTTATCACTTTAACAAGACACAATTCTCAAAATTGGTGATTTTTCAACCAAAAACTAACATTTTTCCCCAAAACCTTTGCTTCAAATATTTCCATGTTAGAACCCATCCAAGATAATGATAATTACAAGCCACATGCATAAAATTATTCAAATCTATCCATGTTTACTCAAGTTATCGCGTAAACAAGACACAATTCTCAAAATTGTTGATTTTTCAACCACAAATTAAGATTTTCCCCCAAAAATCCTTGCTTCAAATATTTCCATGTAAAAACCCATCCAAGATAATGATATTTACAAGCCACACGCAAAAAATTATTCAAATCTATCCATGTTTACTAAAGTTATCGCGTAAACAAGACACAATTCTCAAAATTGTTGATTTTTCAAACAAAAACTAAGATTTTCCTCCAAAACCCTTGCTTCAAATATTTCCACGTTAGACCCCATCCAAGATAATGATAATTACAAGCCACATGCAAAACATTATTCAAATCTATCCATGTTTACTCAAGTTATCGCGTAAACAAGAAAGTGTGACGGACGGATAGACAGACAGACGGCCGCTATTACTATATCCCCTCGCCGCTATCGCGGGGGGATAATAAACGAACAACCTAGTTGGTGGTTGTTACGTTGTATAATGAACTTTCCAACGTAATACATTGTACCTGTGTACTAAGCTGACATAAAACTCCTACCCGTGGTAAAAACAATATATACATATGGCTTCCATGAATTATTTCTTAAATATTATCATTATTTTAAACTTTAATTCCACAAGGGGCGGGGGTTATGGTGTTTAATGCCACTTTTAACAAAATTTCAGTTATATCCTTGCGATCAGTTTTATTGATGAAGGAAAACCGTAGTACCCAGAGAAAACCACCAAACTGTCGCAAGTCACTGACAAACTTTATCACATAAAGATACGAACTCACAACGTAAGTGGTGAAAGGCACAGACATAAATTATAAATCCAACTACCACGACCACGATGCCCCCCCCGTATGTGTTTATACGTATGTGATAGAACAGCCATTGCGTATACAGGATGAAGTGTAAGATGGGTGCATTTGGTCGGATGTTCTAGGAATTGACAAAATACGCATGCATGTGGGGATAGACGTTTTTGTTCAGTGCCAGCAAATTTTCTTTGAAATTTCTGTTTTCAAGCGATCAAATATTTCTATAAACGACACAGCTAATGGGTAACATCTTGAAATATCCACACATGACTACTCCTTACTTTATCACTGAAAATTCAACCTTTTCACTACTTCATTCATCCTGACCATCACCACTTCCGGTGTAACGAATGTAAACAATGAAGTTGGTAAAGGTAAAAGGTAAAATTTTAACTATTAACTATTCTCACATACATACTCTTATGTAACACCATACAAGTTGATCATAATAGAACAAATGTCGAGCCACTATACATTTGCCCTATTTCACATGAAACCTCTATTTTATGGGTTGAAACCAATATTCAAGCGATGTAAAAACGATCACCTTATGTACATCAGCAGACTGCGAACTCAACCCTGGACCACGCACCCCGAAATACCCATGTCAGATATGTAGTAAGGCATGCAGATGAGGACAACGTGCAATTGCTTGCGATAACTTCGATCAGTGGTACCATGTAAACTGCCTAGGAATGGCAAGTCAGAACTACAACTACCATGCACAAACAGATGATACAAAATGTAGTTGGATCTGTTGCAGTTGTGGACTACCAAACCTCTCTACTTCACTGTTCGAATCACTCGTTGTTGATACTTCCAATGTTTTGATTGTTTGAGCATGTCGATGAATACAACAGGCAACACAACACACCCAGGTTCTCCACTACATACCTCCTCACCAAAAAGGAAACAAGAAAGCCCACAACACAGTTTTCGAATTATATCATCGAATCTGCAGAGTATACGTGCTAAGAAAGCTAGTTTCATGAACCTTGTTGACTTGGCAAAACCAGATATTATTGTCGGAACAGAATCATGGTTGCGCCCTGACATACACAACAGTGAGTTCACACCACCTGGTAATACCGTCATAGCCAGGAAGGATAGACGAGATGGATATTGTGAAGTTTTCATCATGGCCAAATCAATTACCTCCTATGATGAACTTTACACTTCAAAACAGTCAGAATTGGTAGAAATATCTGTTGGAAGAAGTAACAACTAACCACTTATCATTGCTGGTCTTTATAGACCCCCAAGTGGTACCCAACTTGTCCCAAGATCAAGCTGAACAAATCTGCACTGAGGTACAGGAATTAGTACGTAACCATGCAAACGCCCCATTCTGGTTGATCGGTGATTTCAACCTTCCATATATTTCATGGAAACACAACAACATCTCTGGAAATCAAAATGCATTAAGAGTGAACAATGCTTTCTTGACATTAGTTGAAGACATTGGCCTACAACAGATGGTAGACTTCCCCACCAGAAACAACGCTACACTGGACTTGTTCTTGACAAACCGACCTTCACTCATCAACCGCCTGAAACCAATCCCAAGAATAAGTGATCATGAGGCTCTGTTCATTGATAGCGATGTCCAAGCAAAGTTAAGAAGGCCAACTAGTTATAAAATCCTCCTCTGGAAAGAAAAGTGGACCTAGAAAAACTCCAGAATGACATGCAGGCTTTCTGCCAGTCATTTATTTCCAAATTCTCAACATCACACCCCGTTGACAGCTTATGGACTGCATTTAAGAATGGCTGCCGTAATGTCCTAGGCTCAAACGTACCATCCAAAATGACAACCAAGCAATATAGCCAGTCTTCGATCAACCGACATATTAAGCAGCTAACAAAAAGGAAACAGCGAGCCTACAATAGATACAAAAAGACTGAATCGGTCAAAGACTATGCCAACTACAAACATCTCAGGAATGTGATACTATGAGTATGTCAATGGCATGATAATGGATGAGAACCATAAGCCAAAACGACTATGGAGCTTTATTAAAAGCAAACGGACTGACTCGTGTGGCGTTGCACCATTGAAGAGAGATGGGATAGCCTATAATGATGCCAGAATGAAGGCAAACATCCTGAACAATCAGTTCACATGAGAGGATCCCTTACAGCCCTTACCAGACATGGGCCCCGGTCCACATCCTGCTGTTTCAGACATCACTTTAACTCAGGAATGGGTACAAAAACTTCTATGCCATCTCAATCTACACAAAGCCACCGGTCCCGATAAAGTCTCACCTAGATTGCTCAAGGAAACAGTCAAGCAGATCTATCCAGCTTTGACTTTGGTATTTCAAGCCTCAATCAACCAAGGTAAAGTACCAGAAGAATGGAAATCCGCCAACATCACACCACTCTTCAAAAAAGGAGACAGAAGTGCACCAGTAAACTACCGTCCAGTGTCGTTGACTTCAGTATGCAGCAATGTGATGGAGCACATAATCCACAGCCATATCATCAAACACATGGACAAACTAGAATTATTAGCTGATTCCCAACATGGCTTCAGGAAGCGACGATCAACTGAAACCCAGCTAATTCTTTCCATAAATGACCTAGCTAAAAGTGTAGATATAGGAAAACAGATGGATTGTACTCTCCTGGACTTTTCCAAGGCCTTCGACAAGGTGCCGCACAGTAGACTTCTGATGAAACTACAGCACTATGGGGTCAGAGGCATCCTCCATGATTGGATAACCAGCTTTCTATTTGGACGCACACAATGTGTAGTACTTGATGGCCAATCATCAGCTACCACAACCGTTTCTTCGGGAGTCCCCTAGGGTACCATCTTGGGACCTCTTATTCCTACTTTTCATTAACGACTTGCCATCTGTCGTCTCATCAAACACCCGACTGTTTGCAGATGACTCTTCTGTATAGAAGGATTATAACCAGAGGATCAGGCCATTCAACAGAGAGACTTGGACAACTTTGCAACAGTGCCAGTGGGAAAACAACTGGTTAATGAGATTTAACCCTGACAAATGCGAGGTGCTCATAGCAACAAATAAGAAGTCTCCTATCCATAGTGAATATACCATCCATGGCCATGTATTGAACCAAACAGATTCTGCCAAGTACCTAGGGCTAAATATTCACAAGAGTTTAAGCTGGGATAGCCAACATTGATAAGATAACCCAGAAGGCGAACTCCACCTTAGCCTTCTTAGGACGTAATATGAGCCGTTGCCCAACTATCATCAAGGCACAGTGCTATACCACCTTAGTACGACCTCCCCTAGAATATGCATCCAGCATATGGAGCCCCAGCAAAAAAGACAGCATCAACATGGTTGAGGCAGTACAACGTCGAGCCGCCAGGTTTGCCACTGGAGATTACCAGCGCACAAGCAGTGTCACAGCCATGCTACAACAACTCCATTGGCAGAAACTACAAAGCAGACGACCATATGCCCAGACAGTGATGATGTACCGCATAATGTACAACCTTGTTGATATACCAGTGGAACACCACCTCAACCGCACCTCCCTTCGAACCAGAGGCCATTCACTACGATTCCTGGTACCACACACAAGAACTACAGTGTACATGACATCATTCTTCCCAGAAGCCATACGCCTCTGGAACCAACTACCTGGAAGTGTGGTGGAAACAGACATCCTAGACAGCTTCAAGACAGACTCAGCTGTCTAGGGCAACTCTCATCTAAAATTACAACTGTTTTTAACATTTTAACTTGCACTGTACATAGACGTCACCCCCACCCAAAAGTGCGAGAATACTTTATTGGTTATGCACTATACCCGGAAGAAGAATTCTCTTAAATGTCAGCTGGCCATGGTAGATAAATTGAAGCCGAAAGATTGCCAGAGGATGTAAGACAACATTGTCATATTCAACTCACAAACAAAACTCCAATAAACAGGGAGTTAAATTTAAAATGTAAAGTTAAATTTAATAAAGCGATGTTAACAAACAAACGTCCCATTAGAAACAAACGACCGACCACCTAATGTTAAATCTCTATAGAGATGATAATCATTCATTCATTCATTCATTCATTCAAATTGTCATGACAGAATAGAAAACATTTACCATTTACCTTGTGATGGAGTATAGTATTTGTTTTTCAATGCAAAAGGATAAAGAATGGGTATATAAAAATAATTGCCATATTTTGTTAATCTTGTTTATGTGACATCGAGTATATAGTAAGTTATTGATGAAATTTAATAACTTAAGTAAATAAAATGAAAAAAAAGTAACCCTATTGAGAAAACTGCTTAATGAATGTTCATTCCGGTCTCTTTAGTGGCCATGCCCGAGTCATTTCAAACAATAAATTATGAAGTATAGACGCATATGCATGTACAAATTATGGTGGACACATGGACGGATTGCTACATGTAAAATGCAGAGATATCAGATAATGAAGTAACTTTTGGAAAGTGCACGTTGCAAAATAACAGGCTAAATCACTATCAACGACCACATCTAACAAAGAATTGCATGAATCGGAAAAATATCCAATACCAGGTCGGTACGTCTAAACACCGCTCAGGACATGAAAAAAGGGGCTTATCAGATATTAAAGTAGATAATCTTATTCTAAATTTGATTTGCAACCGTATGCAACAGGATTGAAATCGATAGTATCAATATGTTTAAGCTGTAACCATTTTTGTGCGACATAGCTGTTGTCAGTCGTCCGTGAACGCATGTTTATTGTAGCCATTGGTGCGGAGATGGCCATCAAGTGCGCAATAAACAAAATAATTAGATTGACAACGAGAAAACGAAGAATCGAAAAATGATATATACAAAATTAATACATTATCGTGTTGTAGATATTTAATGAAAACTTATTCAAATCTATACGGAAATAAAATTGTATTATTTATTTTTCAATATAAAATTGATTTTTTTATCCATATTTCCATCAAATTTTCTTTATCCTGGAACTAAATTAAATGAATTTATCCCAATATAAAATGTGATTTGTTTTTAATTTACATATGCACATATAAAATGAGATTTTTTTTTATCAGATACTAGTATTGCAAATGAGATGAGAATAAATATCTGTTCATTTAAGTTCATTTTGCAACAAGAAATTTTCATTGTTAAATTGTAATGAGAATTTTTTTATAAAGTTTGAAATTAGAAAATATTATTGAAATTTGCAGACTAAAGGAAAGAAGATTTATGTACCTTACGAAATTCAGCCTACAGATGTTGTGACAATCCATTGTTACTATACTTCTTTGAAGAGGGACAATTCGTATAAAAACATGCAAGTTGGTTTGAGAACCTTCCAGAACAATACCTATCTCGACAGCATGTAACCATCGTTGAATATTCCGGTCTCTGTCCACGTGGTAGTGTACCTCATGGTAATGCAAAGCAGACTTCTCAAGAATATGTCAGAACCGATCCCAAAGTAATAGAAGAAATCCGAGGTCGTCTCAATCAAAAACAGTCGTGCTCCTATATATGCAAACACTTAGCATTTAAAGACTTAGACAGCGCACCTCGTGATCACCACCAAATTTGCAATTTGAAGCACAACGCAAAGAAGAAAGACCGATTGGGTGCTTTTGGAAACGTTGCGGACGAGCTTATACTACTGACCAGATGAAAGACATGCAACAATTCTTCAAATCCAATCCAGATCACATTCTTGTTATTGACAGAACTTTTAACTTGGGAGCAGTTTATGTTGCGAACTTTGTTCATAAAAACATAAAAGTTGTAAATAAAGAAACAAGTGACCATCCAATATTTGTCGGACCTATATTCCTTCATTGAGATGGATCCTTCCTATCTTACCATACATTTATGTCTCATATAAAAGCTAAACTGTCCGAAACTACAAGACGCATATATTATAGACATTCGTATCCGCAGCGACGATGAATCTGGTTTGACCAAAGCCATCGATAATGTATTTCCTAATGTCCAACGCCTTCTGTGTACCAAACATATCAAAGACAACATATCCGACCATTTGAAAAACAAACTCGGCGTCCCTGATAAAGACCGAGCTGAAATATTATCAGAAATGTTTGGTACAACGGTTTACTGAATGCATGTGACCGGTCCGAATTCAATGCTATCGAATGAATTATGTACCAAGTATCCATACTTTGAGTCGTATTACAACAGCCGTCTTAGAGACCGACTAGAAGACCACGTTCTTCAGCCAAAATTACAACTACAACACGAACGATAATGGACAAACAACAAGCCGTTGATTGGACGCCACAACGAACCCATTTCTGAGCTGACAACCAAACTATTGAACGTCGTTCGTATTCAACATGACGATCTCTTTATGGTACCGGAAACTACGAACTCTGTGGGAGATACAAAAGACATAGTGTTTTTCACCAATGTTGGTTTTCAAAGACACTCGAGCAGCGTGAGCGCTTATTTCAAAAGTTGTCGAACGACCACACTATTCTAGTCACAGCCTTCAAATCTACATGTTCAGATTTCGAAGTTCCCAAATTCCAGAAACGTGCCAAGAAACCTCACCAGAACAAACGACCTCGAACCAATCGTGCACAGCCAAGATATTAGAACTTTCTTTTTCGATCCTTCAATTCATTATGTTTTTAGAACTATAACTGAATTAATTCAAATATTGTATATTGTGTTTTGCTTCTGTTATATTATCTTAAATACGCATTCAAAAAGTAACAAGTACATGTACATTAAAAATGTGTAGACAAATGATCATCTCTTCTTTAATAATTCTATTTTATAAACTATGTACTTTAAAAAAAAATATATGATTTCCATAGTATGTACTTTGTAAAATAATTTTAAGTTGCATAGAATTTATGCAAAAAAACTCTCCTGAAAGACCAAACCAGTTTTCTGAAAGTATTCATATTTTTAAAATTTGTGATTTTAATACTAGGTACATTTGTCCTGCATAACTATTTATTATGTATACCTGTTTTTGCTATGAATAAAAATCCATTTTATGGTGTTATTTGTTTGGCCAAGAAACGATAGTAATTTGTTTATTGGATTTTCATGCATGATCGATCATGATCAGTCATCCGGTAGTGTAAAATCTTTCATTTATAAGAGTAATAACAAAATTACCGAACTCTTAAATCCTCTTAAATCGTTCCAGTTATCTGCATAAAACTTTGAGAGTTCAATAACTATAACGTACTGAAGTCATATCATGCATGTCCTGTGTCCAACTAAAATAACCACATCATGTCATGAGTGCACTCAGGAGTCCCGAGCGGTGTTTAGACGTACCCCTACCAAGTTACCTGGATAAAAAATACTTTGGATGTGATGTCTATCTGAAATCAAGACCATATTTTTAAATATTGTTTCTTTTCTGTTATGGCAACCAAAATTCCCGCGGACATGAGTTCACCCCGTTTTATTATGGGCATTTAGGATTTGCATTGTTGTAGATCACTGCTTGTTCTTCGACTGTCCTTTTTACTTTTTACCATTGTCTTTAATATGATATTTTGTCATTTAAAAATGTAATGCATTAATAATTATCTATGTTTACTGATTTAATATCATGTTAATGTGGGGAAGACATCAATGTTTGATTGATTTTTCTTATTAATAAAAACTTGAAACTTATTTCCTGTCCTTAAATTTCCAGCTTCTGATTATCCATTTGGTATCTTCATGTTTTTCTTAACAAACGGTAGATGGTGTTAGCCTAGTCAAATTGTATTTAGATTTATTCAACCAAAATATCTTTAGACTTTGAGCTTACCTTATTTTGTGATTAAGGTGATTCCAGAAACGCGTCGTGCGGAGGACGGAGACTATATTCGCACCTCAAGGTGCAATACCACTAAACATGGGTACCAGTCGAAAAGGATGTAGAAGGAAAAAGTAGTACGTAAACACAAAATGGATACCTAAAAGCAAAATGAACAAAAGTTGTGATGGGCTACTGTGATCTGTAGAGGTAGAGGTGACCAACTACCTAGATACGATAACGTAACCCTCATTCCGCTTGTGCTCCATTTAGGGTTACGAATCGATCTCATTCAACGTATGGGAGCAAATTAAAATTTTCGTTCCGTGAATATTTCAACTTTCTTTTTTATCTCAAAAACGAGGCAAGTGCGCGTGAACTAGCTACTTGTAAACAAAATGTCGGACAGAAAGAAGATTTCATGCATTCAAATTTTCAGATGGATATAAGTCTACCATGGATTGCTGCAGCGATTATTTAACACCTCAAGGTTTACCTAAATATATTTATCTTCCACCCCCGTTAATTTTTCCAACCACTTACAACGGAATCAGGACAAAATACCACCCGGTGTGAATCACTCCGGGCGCTGCTCCCATACGTTGAATGGGATCGATTCGTAACCCTAAATGGAGCACAAGCGGAATGAGGGTTACGTTATCATATCTAACCAACTACCTAGACCACTCGGCCACCCAGGTCACTATTTATGAATAAAATGGCGAGATTGGGTCGCCAGCTAGTGAGATACATCGATATTGAAAAGTGTTAAAATAATCAAAAACATGCAAAATGATTATCACAAACATAAATGTTTGCTCAATAACGCATCTACACGAAGTACCAGAGCAATGTTTTGATACATCCTAAAGTTTGGTGCATAAAAAAGCGACGGAAAAGAAAATGTTTAACCAGTTTTGCAGCACGAGGACCATAATTTTCGATTTAATAATTACGTCGATATTAAAAATCCATGCCGTGCGAATGTCTTATAGTCATCACAAACATGCAAAATACATATACACGAAACACGTGTAAATTTTGGCTTAATAATGCACGTAAATGAAGTACCAATAAAATAAAAAGAGACGGCCGGTAATTTATAAAGCCAAATTCTTCATAAGCAACCACCGAATGAACAGTTAAATCAAAAAGTTATATTTGATTAAAGTTTGAGGCGGTAGAAAACTGCAATACATTTTTATAATCGGAATGAGCTTATTTTATTTTTTTACACAGCGGTCTTTAAAACCCTGTGCGATTTAGTTCCGTTAACGGAAATGCGAATTCCTTTCTCCATAATTTAATATAATTTTATTGAATCGACCTACAATTTTGTACATAGATGTATAATCTTACCAGAGATGTAACTTCGATCTCGAACTGATAAACCAAGAACGTTTTTATAATTATTATTAAACTACTTTTTTTTTAAAAGATTTTTCACAGACGATAAATATAATTGACAGGTGTAAATTTCCACGACTGCCGCGTGCAGTTTATTGATGCTACAATGAATTGTACATGATAGAAAATGACTGAAACATGCACGACAATCTGATAATTATCTGACCGCGTTCATCGCGGACATGTAATTGACGGATCCGAGTTGAACCATCGCGGAAGCCTATTAATTACCGCGAACCAATTCTTATCGTGCCCACCGCGATTTTCCACCATGACCAATATTTGCCCTTGGCGGACACGCGGATTTTGCGTTTTTCGTGACAGCTGTAGTGTACATTGTTTGATAAAAAAAATAAACTTAACCCTATTAGATACTACAAAATACTGAATGTCAGCAGAAACCTACAGATTTGATGACTAAATACATGTATAAGCCCATATTTGATATCCTTGTAGTTTTAAATAAAAAATTGATTGCATTGGAAGAAAACCACCTGCATTTGTGTTTAATCGAAAGTGAAAGTAGGAGTTTTTACGGTAGACATCTTCGGACTGTTTTTTTTTCTTATATGACATTAAATGTATGTTGATTTTCGGACTTTTAAACATGTGAGAAATTTAGCTAAACATCGTAAATTGCTTTTTAGGACGTGCACCCCTCTGTAATTTTAGAAAGGGGTGATTTTATTATTATTCTTAAAGAATTCAAACAGAAATTATGAATATATGGGCGTATTGTTCGTGTTTTTCGCGTCTTTTTCACTGTACCCCCTTTTTGGTAAGCAGAGTAATTTCCCCTCAAAAGAAATAGTCACTTCCGGTGAATCAATACGTTAAGCTTATTATTTAATTACAGACATAAATTCTCATAAATAAACCTTACCAAGGTTTGAATTAACCAAGAAATATATGGTAATAGTGTGCAGGTAACTTGAGAAGAAACATGTATGAAATTCATGGTGAAAAAGTAATATACTTGTTACTTGTTCTGTAACTTCCTCCATTGAATGTGGAGCACTGCTTGAATGAAGCATATTTTTAAGTGGTATGTACATCATCATTAAACAAACATGTTTTTGGTGTAAAATTGACTTCCAAGTTCATTTTAGAAGCATGTTTCAGCCTGGAAATGTCTTATTATATCATATATATGTTAAATACAAATGTATAAATATAAATATAATAAAAACACAAGACAAGTTACAACTTACAGCATTGCCATATTATGATATTTTGTTGTCAATAATGAAAAAAATAAAATTACTTATATTTATGAATAAACACTAAAATTACTTATATTTATGAATAAACACAAGACATTGACAAATATTAAAGGCCGTTTATATTCAGATATGAGCATATTAAACGGTTTCAGCAATAAAGGAGGGGGGGGGGACATGTTTTTGGTGAAAAACTAACTTCCAAGTTCATTAAATATTTATATATCATGTAAAACTGCTATATCTAAGATGCTCAAAACAGTTTAGTTTTTAGGGCTTTCCATTATTTTTTATGATTTTTTGAAAATTAAAAGATTTCAGCAATAAAGGGAGGGGGGGGGGACATTCACATGTTTTTGGTGAAAAACTAACTTCCAAGTTCATTAAATATTTATATCATGCAAACCTGCTATATCTAAGGTGCTCAAAGCAGTTTAGTTTTTAACTCTAGGGCTTTCCATTAATTTTTTATGATTTAAAAAAAAATTGAAATAAAAAATTAAGCTAAAGCAAAAAAAAGGGGGGGATTCACATGTTTTTGGTGTAAAATTAACTTCCAAGTTCATTTTAGAAGCATGTTTCAGCCTGGAAATGTCTTATTATATCATATATATGTTAAAAAACAGAGTTTTGGGTATTGTCAATAATTTATATCTCGGAAATATAAGTGGAACCATATTTTGAACAGAAATTTCTATAGAATTTTAAAGACCTCATTTTACGATTTTCAAAAAATCATAAAAAAAACAACGGGAAGTCCTAGAGTTAAAAACTAAACTGTTTTGAGCATCTTAGATATAGCACTTTAACATGATATAAATATTTAATGACTACAGGTATACTGGGTTTACCTCATTCCGATGGTGTTACGGAAACACACCTTGTAAAATATACGATACCTATCGTTTGAATGAATCTGTATTCATACAAACATATTATGCTATGAACTAATAAAAAATAATAATATCCTTTTAAAACAGGAGTTTTAACCTTGTGTTCAAGTCATCGATTGTTGACAGTTCTCCGATGGGACCTTTTTTGACCTTAACCTCGTTTCGATGTACTGGGAATTCCCTGTTATGGAGAGCCATTGGGGCTAATATGCTTGACTGCTTTGGCGGGTTATTTATATCAGATATATTTGAACCAAATAAAAGAATGTTTTATTATTTTAAAAATTCTGTATAGCACACTTAGATGGAAAAAAGATATGATTGCATAAAATGTAAAAAAACAACAATTGATTTTTATTTAATTGTTTGGGATTAAATGTTATGCACTTTTTGGCAATTTTCATTTTAAATTTCACATATTTTAAGAGTTGGAAGAAATATATGATGGTATAATTCCAAAAAAACAACACTTGATCTTTTTTTCTAACGTTGTTCACTCATGCCCACAGGGGCTTGAATCGCTTTCATAAAGGTCACGCGCCCTATATACCCTATATACTAACAAGGGATGTAACGACCAACGTAGCCAAGCCACTACCAGTTCTGTTTCAGGCTTGAAAAAAATATTAAAAAATCACACATTCAAACAATCTTTGTTGTCATTCGCTAGCATATTGATTTATCTTTCCGACGAGACATAATTTTTCACAACTGCTTCACTCTAGAAGTCAG